>KZ808807.1:153764-164863 GCA_000696205.2 Oncopeltus fasciatus
ATATTAAAAAATTGGCATATTATAGTGAAATTTGCGAAAAAGTTATGAAGATTGATTTGTATTTGTATAATTTATCATTAAAATTATATTGTGCGAAATCTTCAAGTTTATATTAATCACAGTAACTTATAAGTTTGTCAAACATTTTTAGCTAATGTTGTAAATTCATTAAGAATGATGAGTGAACATATTCAAGTTTATTCATCCCTCGGATTGTGAACAATAATAATTTTTAGAATAAAATTTTTTAACGTTTTCTATACATATATATGTAAGAGTTTATATTGTTTCATTATTTTTAATTATCGTGTTTTATGTGATAACAGATGTTAAGTATGCCTCATATTAATTATTTAAATATTTCAAAATACTAACCTTTAGCAGATGGCAGTATATTGTCATGTCTTAAGTTTGTGATATATATATAGTTGTCAAGAACAGGTCGGATAGAGAGTGCAGTGCACACACAAAAATAAAAAATCACAAGCAATATAATTTTCGGGGATCTCTCGCCCTTCGTCGGTGAGGACAAAAGAGAGACTATCCCACCTGTTCTTCATTACTATATATCGCAGCCGCAAGTGTTTCATTTTCTATATATACTTTATATATATATATATATATATATAGAGAGAGAGAGAGAGAGAGAGAGAAAGAGAGAGAGAGTGAGAGAGTAGTAATGCATTGCTTTTGAAGTATTTGAAAAATAAATAAGATTCTATTTATGAGTCTATCCATCTATCAGTGATTAAATTTGAAGCTATACAACTTTTAGCTGAATAAAAATGTTTTTATTACAAATTATATACTTTTTTCGACTATTAACTTTTTATTTTTTTTTTTTATTCTTTCATTATGATTAAAAATAAACAAAATCCTTTTTCTTTATTTTCAGTAATGTTTAGAAAAATGCTAGGAATTTTGTTACTGTTCCGAGAATTAAATATTCCTCACTACTTTAATGAGATGGCTGAGGGGCAGAAAGTAACACTTAGAAAAATCTTGAAACCATGTAGTTTTTAATTTTGTTTTTTTGTTCATTCTGAATATGTTCTTTGGAAACCATTAAATTATTCTCTCAAAAATTTTAAAATCTGGATCTGCAACAAATTCGATGCCTGTTCTCCTAATAATTTTGAACGAAAATATCTTTATTATATCTTTAAAATAATGCAGTGATATTTTCTGAATCATTTTTAGTGTTAGAAATAAATATTTAAACATGATATTTTTAATTCTTGAAGATACAAGATTTTTGTTTAATTCGACATTAAAGTATTCAATAAATATAAACTTAAAAACATTTCTAGTCGATAAAACTACCTGAATAATGTTATATGTCCATTAATTAATTTTTAATATTTCTCATTTACGTTTTAAGTTTATATTGAGAATGATAAATTAATAACCAAGTGTAATATCAAAGTATTACGAAGTCTGAAGTCATTAATGTAGAATGGAATTGAATTTCAGAGCATTGCATCAGGATCTTCCCGATGTAAATTAAAAGTTAAATTAAAGCAGTGTAATTTTATGCGACCAAAACGAATTAATTCATTAACTCCAGGCACAAAGAGAAAGTAAAGTTAATTCTAGCTTCAACAGAAGAGAAACTTGTTTTCGCATTCTTCAAGACATTAAAGTTTGAAAATTTATTTCTTGAATAATACATTATGTATTTTAAGAATGGAGATTTGATTCATAGGATAACTTAATGGGTGAAATTTCACACAAGCAATTACAAAAAACGTCCACCAAGCTGATAGGTGAACATAGCTAACAGTTGGTGTACAACAGTATAGGGCAAATATGGTGTTTCTAGCAAGAAAGCAAAATAAAAATCAATTCCAGTTAATTTCCAACTGCGGAAAAAAGACTTCCCTGAAATCGTGAAATTTAACAATATTCCTTTACCACATTCAAATTTCGTTCGTTACTTTGAGTTCCATCTTGACTCACGACTTACATGGGGAGAACATACTAAAATTAAAAAGACAAGAACTCAATCGGCGATATGGACTTTTATACAGTCTCATGAATAAGAACTCCAATCTTACGATAGAAAACAGACTGACACTCTACAAAACCTTTTTACGACCAATCTGGACTAATGGAGTAGAAATTTGGGTCCTTTCAATTCAAAACCCTCCGAATAATCGAAAATGCTTCTTATTACGTATCCAATTCCTCTTTTCGCCACGATTTTAATATTCCTTTGGCTCAGGATCTAATTTCTTCCCGCTTCAGCCTTTTCCACAGTAAACTGCGATACCATCCTAATCCACTAGCACAGACCATGTCTTCCAACTCCAACCCCTACAACCCTCCCCGTCGGCTCAAACGAAGATGGCCCCGTGACCTCCTGGGGACATAGTCGGTAAATAATTTGAGAGTGGTGTCACTGGTCATCTTCTCTCCTCATGTGACTTTCATTAATGTCATTTATTTTTTTTACTATTCATCGTAATCAACAAATGTTTTTATTTATTTTTAACTGAATGTAATATGTAAATAATGGTTATAAAAAAATATTTGGAAAAACAATTTCTTCTCAGTATGAAAAAATATTTCAAAATCATATTTTACAGTCGCAAGAACTATCTATACATTATTTTTATCCCTAACAGCTAAGAAGATATTAACGATATTTCTATATGGTTTCCCCCTAAACAGGCTTAGAATGTAATTTAATCACATTATTATTTTCTGTATTTATTTTTCTATCTGTAACAGTAGTGAAAATATTTACAATTTTTTATATTTACCCTCACTCTAAATCTCTATTCTTTGGCTGATTTTTGCCATTAAAAATTGACATAATCCAATAGTTAAAATTAAGCTGGAAAGCCGAATTTGATTTTTTAATTAAAAAAAAATGTGTCTACTAGAAAATATAAACACACACAAATATTTATATATATATATCCCTCGGATNTATTCTATTAGTAAATCAATTTAAATGTATGTGTGTGTGTGTGTGTATGTGTGTGTGTAATAACTGAATTAATATTGATAATTGAATTTAATTTTTTCATTATGGGATGATACCAACATGAATAACATCTAACATCTTGAATTGACCTATGAAGTAGTTTCTCTTGGCGGCAATTAAAAAATGTGTAAATCGAGGTATTCAGAGAAGATTCTATAGCATTATGTATTTATCATGGGATTATATCGCATTCCTGATACATGCCTTATGAGGGTTATACTGTGCCTCCATAAAAGTCAAAGTTAAAAATTAGTAACCATTAAAAAAATGATTACTTTCAGGGCTGGTGCAATAACTGTGAACTTACGACCAGGAGCATTGCTGACGAGAGCATGACAAACTGGATTTTCCTTTGGCAGACAGGAACCATAAAATGTACTGTTACTTGAAGACTGCCAGTCCTCAGACTTCTAAAGAAAGTCGTAATTTTATTGGCTTGCAGAAAGCATTTGTAATCCGAGATTACACACAGCCACTAAAAGAGATGTGAGGAATCAATCTTATTTTTCTTGTTAAAATGTTCGTTCAATCATTACCGATCGATCATGGAGGAATGAATATGTATAGGAAGCCAACCTATTCTAACACCCGTGAAACTAGAGGGATTCATTGATTTATATTTTTCATATTATTATACTTGTGGACAATATCTTAGGCAATGAATTGGCATTGGTACTCGAACCGGTAATCAGAGTAGATGTTTAATACAGTATGTTTCGTCCCCTCTAGAGCTCGATTGTTTATCAATTTTTAAATTTCGGATAACCTATTTTTTATTTTTTATAAAATTAATTTAGTGCTTTTGGGCATAGTTTTATAATATCCTAAAATAATGGATTAGTTATGAAACAAAATAGCAACATGTGACTATTTGGGATCAGTTAGACTCCATCAGTCTCAGACAGAAATAATCTATCATATATTATTAAAACCGATAATATATTTACATNATTCGAAATATGTATTATATAACTATTTATTTATTTAAAAAATTATTCTGTTCATTTTCTATACATTATAATTTTTGATAGGGTACATTGTTGTCCTTGCTCGTCTATACCGGGACGTAACCCGTCCACAGAAAGGAGCCCAGGTTAACCCGCGATAGATTATCCGGCACTCATATTCTCCCTATCCTAGGATAAGAAGGAGACTAGGCAGGGAGTCAAGGGGGGAGTGAGAGGGGGAGAAGAATGCCAGTGCATTAACTCCCTTCATATTTTAATTAAACTGGCTGGAGTAGGAGGTCCCTTGGCCACTTCCTCTTGAGGCTTCGGGGAGGGTGGTCGGGATGAACGTGGGATGCCAAGGAGAGGACTAGAGAATTTGGATGTCCTTGGAGGTTTGTGTAGAACTTATCAAACCTGGAGGGGATAAGCTAGGAAAAAAAAGGTACTTGCAGGTCAGAATGGATGGTTTTATTGGATACGCAGGGAGGAGTGTTGAGGATTGTGCGAAGGACTTTGGACTGGAACCCCTGGATACATCTAATGTTTGATGGCTTTGCTGTGCCCCACAATTCAATACCATATGTCCAAATAGGTCTAATTAATGTTTTGTAAAAAACCGATAATGATAAATAATAAAAAAAAGTAGAGAAAGTCATGGAAATGTGAACCTAGGGACAGGACGTCCTTTTTCATCTTCATGACAGCCCTGAAGATGGTTTACAATGTAAGCCTAAACGTTGGCAGATAATTCTTTATTAAAAAATACATTTTTTAAATTTGTGTTTTTTGGACCTACCTTGACCGAACCCCAACTAAAATCATTTAAGAGAAAAGTAGAGAGATTAAAAAAAAAAAAAAAAAATATGATTCATGAAGTTCTACAAAAATAAGAAGATGGGAGGAGAATTCATTATTTTTATCCAATGTTTTAACCATTTTGATGGCTGATAAAATACAAAAATAAACATACAAGTGACAAAAAACTGAAGGTTTGTTTACTTATTAAGAGTAAAGTCACTGTATAAGAAATATTGGAGATGACGTTTATGAAACAAATAAATATAAGGAGAAACTGCCCTGATAATGAAACTGTTCCGATACCCTCGAGTTTGCAGTAAAATATAAATGTTGCTAACACTAATATATACGTACCAATATCCATCTACTAAAGGCTTTTCCCGTGAAATAATAGTCCTGTCCTGAGCCATGGGTATGCGCTTCCCACATGATCCTAACAGTGATAAAAATATATAAAATAAATAAATAATATAACAAAATTAAAGATAAAGTGATAGTGACAAAAAAAAAATGCAATGTTCTAAAGGAATGTTCTTATAAAAAATGGCGGATAAAATTCCAGTTCATAACCTCTACCTTAGAGAGCATTCGTTATCGATGAATTTCTGATGGCAATACTGATGCGATTGCTTCAATTGTTTTGTACACCGTTGAGTTATAAACGGATTCAGACATATACCTATTATGTCCATATATAATAACAATAGTAGCCCATTGCCGTAAATCCGACGAATTTCCTTTACAAAATCTTCATCAAACAGGAGAAAAGACTATACGTCAATGGTAGAAATTGCATTTATTTTGAAGTCGTCCATGCCAATGTGATTATGCATAAAAATAAGTAAACACCTCACAGGGAGATCAAAACTTGTGCTCCAATCAAGGTCTAAAAATTAGATAATTTTTTTCCATTCTATGATCAAACGTTATGGCTTTTTCATTCAAATTTATATTTGGCAATTATCTATTATCAAACGTCAGTTTGAGCATCAACTAATATCATTCATACAGGACATTTGACGTCAGGCATGAGAGTAGATAGTGAGAAACACGCAAGGGAGCTCGTACCTTGAGGAATACTGAAGGCGAGACAGATCAGAAGATAATCCTCCGTTCACACCAGTTGAAGGATGTGTTAACTCCGTCACAGGAGCTTCAGGAAAGGATGGTTTTATCAGGACGACTCATCACTTAAGGACGAACACGAAAAACTTCGTCCTTAAGTCAGATTGCAAGACACCTTCGATACGGAGTAAGTCAAAACATGAGCGATTTGAAATTGATTAGTGAGAATCGCTTCATATTACGTCTAATTACACAAAACTTGGGTTTATCAATAAAATATCTCTGGGTAAATATTTCTAATAGAATAAAGTAATTTCAAGCATTTTAATTGACATTGGATGTGTAAATAAAATAGAACATGTAATTTTCCATTGTATTATTACCATGAACTATTATTACCTTTATTTATTCTTTTTCTTTGTTCTTTTTTATGAGAGTGTTGTACCTGAACACCTTCTCTCCTCATATGAAACTTCTTAATTGCTACTTTTTTTCATGTAATCAAATTACAAAACTTTATAAATAAAATGTAATTAATCAATAAGACAATTATAAAAAAATAACTTAGGAGGTACTGCTATTAATGGAATCATGAAGGAAAAATATGTATGAATTAATTGCCGTAATTCCAATATATAATAAATTCATTTATAGCAATTGGGGGGGGGGGAGCTAATTTAAAAGTGTTTAAAATTAGTATTCGAATGTTAATTATTCTAAATTTCGGCAAACTTTTGAACCCATGATCGAAGGATCTAAACCTATTTCTCCCCTCCTCCCCATTTTTAAGAAGTAGAAGAAAAAGAAAATAAGCTTTCTTCTGGGACTAACTGAATCCCCTTGAATTACATAAAGTGTATTTTACAGTAGACCTTTTCTGGCTAAAAAAATATACATTAATGTAAGTAAACAAAACAAATAAGTATTTGTAAGAAAGATGTGGGGAAAAATTGAAGGTTAAACAACGTTTCCTCGAGATTAAAATTGTAAGTTATTGTTCCGTAACCATATGATAGGGGAAAGAAAAAAAAACTAAGGGTGAGCTTATAACCGGTTTAGGAAATTTTTTCCAGTGTAAAGTATACATTTCGCAAACACACAAACTCAAATTTTTATTTATAAACTAATCCGATTAATCTACATACATTCCACTCACGCACAACAATCATTCAATATATATTAAGCGAAATTCACAGCTAAAAAAATTCAGTTTGGTTGGATAGGAGATGCTGAAGAAGAATGGATTTGGAAAAGGAAAGACAAGGAGCTCGTCGATTATTTGAGGGTAGGGAGTTCCAAAAGCTAACTGCACGAGCTAAAATGGGGCTGGAAGAAGATTTTTCTTAAATTTATTTAGTGTTCTTAATTTATAAATTCGCCTCGTGGTACTAGGTTGAACTCATGTGGAAATCTACTACTATTAATTGACGACATTTCTTGCATTCTCCATTGACCGGCTGGTTCTGAAATAGTATACGCGGAGGAGATGTACCATTCGATGGCTGATATACGACCGCCGATCGAGCCCACTGATTGGCTGAATTGGCCCGTCCTCCCATTGCTCATAGATTGGATGAATTAGCCTGCTCAATAGAGGATGCGAGTTTGCTACGTCACTGTAAATATTGTTTGCCTAGGGCAATGTGCCTTTCGACTTACCACATATCGACTGATTCTCTTGAATGATCGTTCTTGAATAATAACGGAGGAATATTCATGTGTTATTTTTATAGAAAAAACATCTAGTAGCTTCTAGGTTGGTTCTAGGTGCTAGTGTTCCGAATGATCCGACAATAATCGATGTCACTCCATCACCTTTAAAATTAGGTGGACTGATGGATATAACCTTATTGAAACCTCCCTTAAGCTAATAGTTTTAATTTTGTAGAATTACAAGTATTAAAATGTACGATTTCTTTACTCCTACAACATATTTAAAAAAATAAATTAAATAAAGGCTATGTCATGTAATATAACACAAATCGTTTTTTCTACCAAACTACTTCAGCGTTCGTCTCTTATCCTGGAAGAACCGGTTGAATCTCGGTACTGTACTAGCCATACAGACTGTGTTCCAGAAATAAACGGACTTCAATCGATGGAGCACCGCAAATACATCAGCTTTGAGCTTAGGTGAGCCAGTGGTTGTAACCGTCTTGCAGTCTTCATTTTTTAACTTTAAATTTTAATTCTCTTTAATTTTTTTAATTCTCTATGATTTTAGAGAATTTCAGATTCTTTAAAAATGGATAAGTAAAATTCTCCCTATTAGATGACAACGGAAACAAATTAGTTTTGTATTGTAGCCAAAATGGACAACAAAAAAAAAACAATGAAAAGATTATTATTTTAAGACGTTGCTAGTGAGGTTACCCTCATTGAATTTGATGTTCATCAAACTTCAAAGCCGAGGGAATTGCATTGGTTCATTGCGAAGTTTCAATAAGAGAAAACCTGTTAAATCTCTCTTAAAAAAAAGTTTAATGAGAAAAAAGTCATGCTTTTAAATGCATAAAAAAAAAATTATAATAAACCGGCTTTTACGAAATTTTATTTTTATTTTTTAAATAAATCTCAGTATAATAGTAAATATTAATGGTTATATTATTTTTTACAGCTTTATGGAATGAGAGTTATCTAAAGCTAAATATTACATAAATGTTTAAACAGAGGAGGAGCACTAAACTAGTGCAAAAAGAATGAAAAATAAGTTCATGTCGTGTCCAAACTGAAAACTCATCAATCTCATCGTTAACTAGAGTGTAATTAATTATTTTTGACATGACAGGAAATGAAATTTCTTAAAATATCTATATTTTCACAAAAACTGTATATCAAAGAAGATATTCAAGAATGTAACTGTGACAGTTGAGTAGCTCTCAATGTACATCTCCAGGCTAACCCTTACCTACTGGAAAGAGTATAACATGATAGCTATTTCTTCTCGTAATAATTTAAGCTTGTAAGATGAAATTTATCATTTACTATATTTTTTTCCCCTATAATTTAAACTAATCGAATTATTTCCTTGCCCCGGAAGGGATTCGAACCCGTAGCGTGGAAATCGCGAGACCCCAACGGATCCCATGAGCCACCCAAGCGATTCTCTGCACAATTTAAACAGACCTCTGAAGGATTTTATTTCTTAAGAAGAAATGTATTTTGCCATAAAGTGTACGAAGTCTAGTGCAATGCGAGAGAGTGTATCGTTCAAGTATGATTACAAATTTTTTTTTGGGAGGGGTTTAGAGAGGACTTTATGATAGTAGGAGGACCTTCATGATAGAGGGACTTGGTAGCGTATCTTTCATTAATGATGATGATGTATTTTGTGTTTCGTTCGAAGGCAATCAACCAACACTGTTCGATTAAGAATTTAGTCGGTTTAGAATTTGACAGTCACTAATCTCTTCAACGCATTCTTCATGATCAACAGGTCTCTATAAAATTTCAGACAACCCATTTACTTTTCCTACTTGCTATCGCTAAACACGCAACGCGAAAAGTTGGCTCTTTTATCTCGAAATAGGGAGAAAATAATCTAAACTACATTTTTACTTTTTCGGAGATAAAACTGTTTAATTCTGCTGTCGGCTTAACTTACTAACTTTGTTTAATCCATTAACCTTTAGTGAGTTTTAAACTTAAGTTATAAACTATAGTATTTTTCATAGATAAAAAATATCCTCAAAAATATTCAATATAATATTAAATTAGATAATATATTTTTAAACGGAACGTGATAGGAGTGATTCCTCTCGCCCAATCAGCAAGAATGCTGTACGCTACGTCAGATGGTAATTGTTCGTCCTTTAGAGCATTCCAGAAGGATATATCTCGTGTCATGACATATCTATTTGGCATAGCTTTCAATCTTCATGGAGACAATATAACAAGAACATGGGGGCCCACCACTCAACTCCTAGCTCCCATTGCTCAACTCTAATTGGTCAACAGATATTCGTTAATCAATAGTTGAGTGAAAAATATAAATTTCCTGTTTAAATCCTTCTCTCATGTTAAATATTTCCATAAATATTACTGTGGATCCTTCTGTTTTGATCCTTAATTAAATTGAATTTAAATGGTAAATGACTATATATATCAATTAAATGAGTGGTGAGGAGTAACACCTCGTAGATTGTTAGGTTTACGAATAACAAGCTACAACTCAGAGGGCAGTTGTTGTATTTTCTCGAAATTTGGCACTGGCCTAAAGTTCTACAGAGCTCTTAAATTTGAAATTTCCTAATGGACTAGGCTATTTCTCATTATGGATCCTTACAGATAATCCTATTCGTAGAAATTTTGCCCGAAAGAAAAATTTCATTCAATCAAACCAACACGTTTTTATTAAAATAGAATCTAATCGGATCCTTAGGAGTATTTAAGTATTAGGTATTTAATCCCACGTAAATTTTATCTTTTGTATCAGGACTTTCAGGCAGCTACTTTTGGGTACATTTTAAAGTTGGTTACGTCCTATGCCAGCAGTGTCATTGCAAATGTCACTCCGAACCAATCCAATGAAAGACGAACATGAATCACTCGAGTTGGCAGACAGCTAAGACAAACAGATATACCAGAGTACCTCCTTGGCAGAGATATTTCGGAGGGCAAGTAGGCCCTGGCCTTCACTCATTAGTGCGTCACTCAAGTCAGACTTGCTTACTATTTTAACATTTACTTTTTGCGATACAACAAACAAAAATGTAGAATAACAGGTAGTAACTGTATTAATTTTACTAATTTCATCTTGTCGTTTGTTAAACATGGACGGAACGAAACTCCGTCACGCGGATCTATAAAATAAATTTTTCAATTTATTTCATCACTCAATTTTCTAAATATATTTATTTCATAATTGGAAAAATATGTGTTGACATTATTACTCTAAACTAAATATTACGCCCACTTCAGTGGAAAAATATATCTTACATGTACTTTAAATTTTGAGTAATCCCCCATTCCTTCAGTCCGAATTTGTTCAATAACGTACGCGCCCTTTGTATTTGTATTTAAAAGTGTGACTTGTCGAAATTCATTAAGAAACATGAAAAACAGCAGTCATTAGAGCGTTGTCACAAACACCCACACATATACAGTTGTAACTATAATTTTTGATGTACAGTAGATAGTGGATACTAATAAAATATTGAAAATTTTAGAAGACTACATTATATATAGATTTATGCTTCTGAATTCGAAAAATAGAAAATAATCTTATGTTCCAAAAGACGAAAAGAACAAGTAGAATACAAAAAGTATTCAAACTAAGACTGCTACTAGCACCC
>KZ808807.1:164972-178405 GCA_000696205.2 Oncopeltus fasciatus
TATATATATATATATGTACACACACACAATTAGGAATAATAATAAAAAAACTAAAAAAACGTACTATATCAATTATCCTGAAAAACTTTTAACAAGCTTATTATATGTTTCAAGAAAATCACAAAAGAAATTTTGAAGCCATTTTATTTTTTAATTAATTTTTTTTTACACAACTTAATGGTGATATGAAGAAATAAATATGTCTCATTTTTTGTACTAAAAAGAATATTTGATTTTATTTCGTCTGCTAGGGTTTTACTAATGGATTAGAAATTCAGAAACAGTGCTAAAAGTGAAACCCTCAATAAAAAATAAATTTTACTTGAAAGATTTTAAAAAGCATGTCAAGCACGGATTTTTTTTTTTTATAAATCTGCAAATATTTTTNGAGAAGCCATAGTGACAGGCCAAGATAGGGCTGCCTTAGCGGCCCAACAGAAGGGCGAAGACAAAACGAATAAGAGCTAAGGGCAGACCATTAAAGTATATATATATACATATATACATTTATATAGCTTCGTTTTTTCTTTTGGCTGTATAGATCCAAAGAATTTATAGCCGCCCCAAGCCGGTCGCCATACCTCTGAGACAAATACCTGCCATACTAAGACTCATACACACTGTATATGACATGTAGTTTTTCCAGGAGTACCTGTGTATTTTTCTTGTAGAAGCTAAAATATTTCTTCAGTTGTTTACTTACCTTTGCTGACTTTATGAAGACTTAGCGTACGTTTACGCTCTAAGCCGGTGTCGGTGTAAGACTTGAGCGAATGAATACAACTGAATTTTTACCCCTGCATCGGTATTTATAAGAAAAATGGAAATTTTCGGTATTTGCAATACGCTATATTGTCATATGAGTATCGCGTCATATGAAAACGATAACTTTTTTTTTTTCCGATGGCATTGGGATGCATGCTGCACTGAAAACAACAACTTCAGCTCTACGAGAACAGCTGTAAAAAATTCAGCAAACAAGCAAGGGCGTTCAGTATCGAGGAATTCAAAGCGTGGGTGTGTCTGAGCGTTCATTCACTGAGATAGCCGCAGACGACACGAAGAGTTATTTCCAAATTAATGCCAGCAGCAAGAGGCCAGCAATCATCCAATTCTCCATGGCGAATTACAGAGATTCCGCCTTGGTGACACTATTAGTGAATCCTTATGATGGGCCAGACACTAATAATTGGCTAGAAAATTCGTTCATATAATTTAAAATAGCTTACTCAATAAATTAGTAGAGAAATATTGTTTGGGGTCGGTCAAGGTTGTCACAATCAAATCTGCCTATTTACTGCTGAAAAGTAATTGAGGTTTTTCAAATATGCTTATTACATGTTTTATTCTAAAAAAACATGTAATAAGCATATTCAGCACCATTCAGTGACCTACATTATCAGTATTTTTGTTTTTAGTCATAAGTGCTTCCTTTAGGCCACTAATGATCTTTAATCCGCCTGAATGAAGCTGAATCTGACTCTACACTCTTTTTGGATCTGAACCACAGGCTATAACCTGCACTTTCGAGCTGTAACCTTCACTTTCCTCTGAAATCCTCTTCTATGGCTTTCATATCTGGCCCGAAAGTCTTCTTTTCAGCCGTGCTAATAAGTAAATTCATCTATTAGCTTTTATATATAACCAGACAAGACATGGTGCTTTGGTTTTATGGGGGAACGCCACAAGATCAGTATTCAAGATCATAGGGCACCTCAAGGAAGCTTTAATTTTGATTTTCCTTCTGGAGGTCAGAAACTAGTGCCCTTACATGATTGCAATGGAGCTAGCTACATCGGACTCCGTCCATGGCTAATTACGATGGAAGCCTATAGATAGGGTCACAAGACTCTTACACTCATTTCAAAGGTACAGCAAAGGGCGCCGTTCACTTCTCGCAATTCTGACACTACGGGTTCAAATCCCGTCCAGGTCAAGCTTTTATGTATAAATAAAAGCTTGTCCATAGCCATGGATGTTTAGAATTGGTAAGTAACCTGTAGATAGCCCCTCCCTCCATGACCCTATATGGTTGAAAGGAAGGCTAACACTAATTAAAAAAAAAGACGATTTTTCTTATAGTGTTTTGGCAGCCTGATGGTCATTAACGCCAGATTACTGGGTTAAGTTTATAACTAATAAATACTAATTTTATTTTTTAATGTAATTAGGAAGCTCAATTTACTCCTATTTGTTCAACAGCAATACATGGAGGGTTCAAATGCCGATCAGACTAAATATTGTAAAGAAGTAAAATTAGTAAAGATAGTTAAAGGTTTTGCAATTGTGTTCATAAAAATGTATGAACATTATCTGTGTGGTTTGTAAAGCATTCATACGCTGCTGAAAAAGATAAATAGTGATTTAAGTGATTTTTCAACTGATAATTTTAAGTATTATGAAGCGGTTACAAGGAACAAGTAATTTTCAGGTAACAATGATATTCATTAGTTTTTACCCAAACCCAATGGATTAATTAATATTAAATGTTTGTATCGTACTGTAAATTGTTGTAAAACATGGTTTTATGGTATAATATTTATACTGCAATACTCTTCCGCAGACAAACAGGGGCTGGATAAACTAAGCGAATTTCCCAATATTCTTTCTCACAAATTTTAATTATTATATTTTTTTTTGGTGTCTTATAGGTAGGATCGGGAAAAAAAAATAAATAAAATTTTAAAAATCTTTAATGAAAAAAAAGCATCAGAATTCTCTCAAATTATATAAAACTATGAATCAAATTAATTTTCGAAAAATTAAGAGGGAGGATCAAAAATCTAAGAAGATGAAAGTGAGTTCTGCAGTTACAGTACAAAACGGCCTAGAAAATTAGTACAACCAGGCAAAGTGCCAGATACAGGAATATAACAAGTGTTTCATAATACATTCTTGTAAATATTCATTTGAATGGCTAAATATGATATTTAGACTTTTATGAATGTTTCAAGTAACTCATTTTTATTAAAAAATTNATCATCAGCGATTTTCTTTAAAGAAAATCATCCAAGGAGCTTAGTTTCGTTGACTACTAATCGATTCTGTTTTAGAGACACCCAAACGCGTCTGCAATGAGTATGAGTTTGTTTGTATTTATGTATACACACAAACACACGCACGCACGCACAAACGCACGTATGAAAGGAAGACGATAACTATCTAGGTATATATATATATATACACACACACACACACACACACACACACACACACACACACACACACACACACACACACACACAGAGTTTTGTTACTAGTTTCATTTATTAACAGTTTTATTACTCTATATTTATGGCTATCCCATGAAACTATAGTAGATCATGATGGGAAGGATTATTCAGAGGTAGTCACTCATATCCTAGATACTTATAGGTAGCACTGGACAGACTTTTTTTTCCATTTCTTTATAAAATGCTGCTGATAAGGCGAGACTCGAATCTTCAGGGCCAGCCATGGCGTTCCCCTAAGCCCGCATACATTCATAAATTTCCACTTACAAGTGTCACTCAATTTGAAAGGTACTATTTTCTGCCTTAACGGAGAAAGAACTTTTCGCCTTGATTGAATAAGAACAAAGCCGCAAACATTTCTGCCAGGGTACTTCATGAATCCATACTGGGTCCTCTCCTCTTCATCATTCACTGAATCCGTCAATATTTTTCTCAAATGCCAAATAAATAATGTTCTCCTTTCGTAGAATTAAGCCTCAAATGAACTGAGCTGATTTGATCATACCAATATCAGAATATATATGAATATAATTACTATAGTTTTAAGGATCGAGCAATATCTCTCTACTACTTATATGACGCCAAGTTGACTTTGACCCCTCGTACAAAGGCCAAGATGACTCATTAATTACTGCAATTGGGCCATATTCATCCGCCCATCCCATCATACTACACTCTTAATTTTAAAGATCTTCATAATTGGAACCAATAATAATGATCTAATGCTATGAAAACTTGTCCTTTGCTTTCTTCATTTATAATTATCTAACTGCCCTACTTATTGTCAAAATTTAGTGGAAAAAAAACAAAAAATATTATAATGAGATGATTTTAGTTGGGGTTTGGTCAAGGTAGATCCAAACCCCAACTAAAATCATCTCAGAACAATATCTACGGTTAAAAAAAACTCTCCTTATAAAATATTATAATGTCTGTTTACATGTCAATTACAAATCAGAGTTTTTCAGGTCGTTCCATTGATTCGATTTAAAATAAATATTTATTTTTTATATAATGAAATTAATTTTGGTATGTAATCCCTCGCTAAATTTTCTACAAGAGTGCGGGGAGCTGAAGAGATTAACAAATCTGCCTCGGGAGTGTAGGAGTCAGCGCGTTTACCCGGAAAGTAAGAGACCCGGGTTCGATTCTCGGCTGAGATAGTAAGACTTTTTGTTTCTGGCTCTCTGTGCATTTCTAGTAGAAAATTTAGGGTGGGTTTAATAACCAAAATTAATTCATTATTCAAAAAGGAATATCAGATAGAACTAGAGCCTAATAAATGGCTAACAATGTTAGCTCCTTCGAGTATAACACGTCATATTTGTCTTACTTAAGGGTTTATATTCGAGTTAAGTGCTGGGAATTGGAGAGATTATCAAAGCCACCACAATAGTGTAGGGGTCAGCGCGCCTACCCGAAAAGTAGGAGACTCGGGTTCGATTCCCGGCTAAGGTAGTACAATTTTTTTCTGGCTATATGTGCATTTATTGTGTACATATTTATTAGTCATTAACCTGCTAACCGGGGAGTTCCCGTTTAAACTATTCAACATGTACCGGGCGCTTATTGTTTCGATAGGACATGTCAATAAGTCGCGCCCGGAGACGTGAATACGTCCTCAAACACTAGGCAATTTTTAAGGACGTATTCATTTGTCCTACCCGTACCCGACATTGTTTACGCCTGACGCATTTATCCGGTGAACAGATTAATCCATACTTAGAAGAGACAAGAGTTACCATACTAGATTGTGAATATATATTTAGGACTTATTGACCGAATTCAGTAGTTTTCTACTCAATATCAATGGTTAATAATGTTAAAATGTTAATATTTATACATCCTGTATATAATATGTCAAAAATTTGTAGGTATCTTTTGGACGGGGAGTTTTTTGTTGGCAAATTTGTGGAACGTGGAAGTGTGTTAGCGTACGCTAGCGTTACGCCTGTCGACTGCGTTGTCGCATTGATATTAATTCATTGAGAGCGTCCCTGAGACCAATGATCGTAATGGGGCAATCTGTAGCTCCCTTGACTTCGGCCCCCGACTTCCAGCACATTAGGAGTCATCCTCTGTGCTATTTCTGCCCCTTCCCGACTCGACGTACATTCCTCTAGTAGCCCATGAATGGGTGTCTGAGCTGGGAGATAGAGGATCTTCCTGAACGGACATACCAGGAACCTTCAGTCTGGCTTTATTATTCCAGCAGATAACTCGGAGGGAAATCAAGTTATTCACCTTGGCATTGGGGCGGGACTTCGGAAAAAATTCATCTCTTTCCAAAGTAGAGTTTCTTGAACGTAGATATTATTATTAGATGATTTTAGTTGGGGTTCAGTCAAGGTATATCCAAAAAAAAAAAAAAAAAAAGAATTTTTTTAAAAAAGTGTAATTTTTAAAAGATTATCTGCCAACGTTTCGGCTTACATTGTAAGCCATCTTTAGAGCTGCCTTTCATGAAGACGAGAGAGGACGTCCAATCCCTATATTCACATTTCCATGACTAACAAAAAATAATTAAAAAATACAAATTTTTTTTTAATTTGTATTTTTTTTTTTTTTTTGGACCTACCTTGACCGAACCCCAACTAAAATCATCTAATAATTCATCTCTTTCTGATTCTTTCCTGTACGAGGCTCTCTAATGTCCTTTGTTTTTTTATAGTTGGAAACCTTTTGGATGATAAAAAAAAAATTGTAGAACATAAGTATAAAATGTAATATTACAATATTTTAGAGATGATATAGAGGTTATCTTTCCTGTTTTAATTTATTTATATTAGCAACCATTTTCGGTGTCAACAAAACAATATCAGGCAAAATAATTATAAAACAGACAAAATTATCATTAACATCTATTAATACAACACTCAATAAATTAAAATTAAATGTTTTTGTTGGGGTTTGGTCAAGGTAGACCAAAAATACAATTTAAAAAAAAGTGTTTTTTTTTTTTTTTTTAAATTATCTGCTAACGTTTCGGTTTCCAATGTAAGCTATCTTCAAGGCTATCAGGAAGGCGGAAGGAAGGCTTGTAAGTTCAAACCCTGCCCTGTTCAAACCTCTCAGTCATGAGAATGGAATCCTGAAGATAGCTTACAATGTAAGCCAAAACGTTGGCAGATAATTTTAAAATACTCATTTTTTAAATCGAATTTTTTCGGGATCTATGTACCTAGACCGAACCAATCCAATGAAAGACGAACATGAATCACTCGAGTTGGCAGACAGCTAAGACAAACAGATATACCAGAGTACCTCCTTGGCAGAGATATTTCGGAGGGCAAGTAGGCCCTGGCCTTCACTCATTAGTGCGTCACTCAAGTCAGACTTGCTTACTATTTTAACATTTACTTTTTGCGATACAACAAACAAAAATGTAGAATAACAGGTAGTAACTGTATTAATTTTACTAATTTCATCTTGTCGTTTGTTAAACATGGACGGAACGAAACTCCGTCACGCGGATCTATAAAATAAATTTTTCAATTTATTTCATCACTCAATTTTCTAAATATATTTATTTCATAATTGGAAAAATATGTGTTGACATTATTACTCTAAACTAAATATTACGCCCACTTCAGTGGAAAAATATATCTTACATGTACTTTAAATTTTGAGTAATCCCCCATTCCTTCAGTCCGAATTTGTTCAATAACGTACGCGCCCTTTGTATTTGTATTTAAAAGTGTGACTTGTCGAAATTCATTAAGAAACATGAAAAACAGCAGTCATTAGAGCGTTGTCACAAACACCCACACATATACAGTTGTAACTATAATTTTTGATGTACAGTAGATAGTGGATACTAATAAAATATTGAAAATTTTAGAAGACTACATNATGTGTTAAGTGTGAGAAGCCATAGTGACAGGCCAAGATAGGGCTGCCTTAGCGGCCCAACAGAAGGGCGAAGACAAAACGAATAAGAGCTAAGGGCAGACCATTAAAGTGAAGGATGTGTTAAGTGTGAGAAGCCATGGTGACAGGCCAAGATAGGGCTGCCTTAGCGGTCAACAGAAGGGCGAAGACAAAACGAATAAGGGCTAAGGGCAGACCATTAAAGTGAAGGATGTGTTAAGTGTGAGAAGCCATAGTGACAGGCCAAGATAGGGCTGCATTAGCGGCCCAACAGAAGGGCGAAGACAAAACGAATAAGGGCTAAGGGCAGACCATTAAAGTGAAGGATGAAACAACCATGTAATAACAGTAAATTTGACTTGCAGCCAAGGACATGATGTTCTCCATATGAAAACTCTTTGACATTCTCGGCGTACTACTTGTCTTCTAATACTCTACTCATGTTTGTCAATCTATTTTTGATGATTGTTTTTGAAATTTGATATACATATACACGTATACATATATACGTATATGTATATATATGTATTTGATATACATATATATGTTTACACGTGATTCTAGAGTCTATGTGTGTACTAACATTTCTACGTAACGTAAAAAGGTCTATTTATTTCTAATAATATTCTATTTTAAATTGATTAAATTTTAGCTTGTCTTATGGAAGAATTAACCTTTGCTATATTATATATATTCTTTTTTACCTCCCCGAACGCTACTTTACATCTAATAAAGGGAGAAGTTATAATATAATATAATTATATTAGTGGCACTCCTTCTATTATAAACACCCATGTCACTGAATAGGCAGGCATTCTAATCCTAGGATTCAGAGTCTCAAAAGGATCCTCTTGGCTGAGCCAGCCCATATCCAATATTAATTTTAATTGCTAAATTGCACTTTTCTTGCAATTCCCTAGCAGATATTTCCTAACAAAATAAGTTAATATGGATCTTATCATAATATAAATTTTTTTAAAATATATCAAATTTCACATATATATATATATATATATATATATATATGCCTTTCACGCGGCAGAGATCGGCCGAGAGCAGCGACATGTCGCCCATGCCACACTGCGTACATACGCCTTACACGCGGCTGACATCGGCCGCGAGCTGCGACATGTCACCCATGCCACACTGCGTACATACGCCTTACTTGCGGCAGAGATCGGCCGCGAGCAGCTACATGTCACCCATGCCACACCGCGTACATACGCCTTACTTGCGGCAGAGATCGGCCGCGAGCAGCTACATGTCACCCATGCCACACCGCGTACATANAAAAAAAAAAAAAAAATTTCATTATCTGCATTGGCTAAATACTTGGTAAAAGAATGTAAATTTAGAATCCCAAAATATATACCTACAACAAGGATTTTATTAATGTATACTGTGAATATTAACCAGCATATTACTAGATACAAACCATGTAGAAAGTAATTAATTAATATTAAAGTGTAAAAAAAAAAAATTATTTTATTTCTTTATTTTTCAAGAATTCCAGAGCTTTGGACCATTTTAGCAGTTTTAATAGTGATTTTTATGTGTTCAAATGAACCTTCCCCCTATAAAAAAAAAAAAAAAAAATTACCTACAAATCGACTTACTTCATACCATGTACCCTCTAGTATCTTCGTATTTCACAACAAACTCTCAAAACTCCTACTCAAACTCTCCCCTAATCCCACCTCCTTAAGCATTGTTATCCCAAACCTATCTCCATGCGACATCCCTCTTCGTCATCCTATATCCCAAACCTATCCCTCAATGTCAGTTAAAAAGTTGATAACCCCGTGATATGCTAATAGAAATCAAAATGTCAATTTGCGCGAATTTCGTCTCTCTCCAAGTCACAGTTATTTATTTATACTCCCTGTAAATTTACAATAACTAAAAGAATAATGTACTATTATTACTATTACTACCAAATTTAATATGTTTGAAAGGAATACAATGCCTTGTAAATGTTTTCCTTATCACATAATTTTACCGAAAATTGTGTTATAATTGCAAAACAACAGCTGAATAAAAACTGCTGTAACGCGTCAGATAATAAATAGGGAAAAGAAAAATGAGACAATTTGGAAAGGTAAAACTTTATTTTAAAATTTTATATAAGTACTTTTCTTTGAAGTCGACCAAAAAAATGAAGCAAAAGAAAAAGAACGTTTCACACAATATGGCTGCAGAGAATGCACTCTAACTAATATTCCTTCTCCCTAACTCCATTAAAAGTCCTCTTTTCCCTTTAATGGGAAAATTCAACAAAATATTAAGACTTTTCTTCAAAGTTCGTGGATTTGGCGAATTTATCACGATATTCTACGGAAAATGGTACTTTGAAAGGTCTCTTTTATACATGAAGGCATATTGAGGTCAGCTGATCCGCCTCCCTCTCTCTCTGACCCTCCAAATTGTCTACAGACATTGACCCGGTCCGGGACAATACAGGCAACAGGACAATTTAGCGAGTCCTTTGTCTGGGGGTGTTTACATTTTGGCGAATCTTCCCCGAACTGCTTCTTCCTTTGAAATTCAGATAGCGGCACTTAAATCCCGAGAATGCCCCTCCCCCCCTCACACCAACTTGGCTTGTTTGAAATTCATGCTTGAACTACTTCAGCTGCAGGAAACAAATATAACAATCCTGCTTTGGTGAATCGGGAGATGTGTTAATCTAAGAAGATTTCCCATATTTCATTAACAATCCACATTAATGTCAGTGAATTTCATAAATATTATTTTTTTTGTGGTATTTAATCCCACGCAAATTTTACTAATTTTTAGTGTAAGGGAACAGAGTAAAAAAATCTAACCATCACATGCTGACAATGTCAGCTCCTCCGAACATAAGACGATGTATTCGTCGGCCTCGGAGGTTAGACTCTCGACACTAGCGCTGGGAATTTAATAACTTATCAGACTTGTCTCGGAAGCGTAAATGGAAAATGCACCGGCCCGGATAGAAGGAGATCCAGGTTCGAGTCCTGGCTGGGACCGTTAGAGTTTTTATTCTGTTCCCTTGGACTAAAAAATAGTGAATTTTGCTCAAAGTCCATTGGGATGGAAGAGGCGAAAGAGGAACTCAATTATTTTACTCCATTTTAACAAAATCTTCCTTGTTATGCTCATTTCATTTTATATGATAAAACTGATTGAAATTTTTATACAACCTTATTACATTTTATAATTTTTGCAATAACTCAAGTAATAACAACAAAAAATTGATATTTATTGAATTCGGTCATCCTTTAAAGTTGTTTCAGCGAGACGGTTATATAAAGAGAGGATTGTCAGGAATTCGGTCTTGGTAGTTGATGAATTAAAAACTAATTTTTGACCAAAAAAGTTTTTATTTTAGTAGAAAATTAAATTTCAATTTGAAATTCAGGCCAATACCTTACAAAAAAAGAAAAAAAACTTATAAATTAGTTTTTAATTCCTCAACTACCAAGACCGAATTCCTGACAACCCTCTCTTCATAAAAAATGACGATCAAAATTTACCTATAAATTAAATAATGGGTTCGTGAGAAAGAAAATACTTAATTTTGTTTTCCTATGAAGAAGTCAAAATTAAACACCAAAATATCAATCTAAATGAATTATGTACATTGAACGTTCTAGAATGAAAAGAATCTTTAACAATCAGGATGATATTAACAAATCATACATAGATTCTTCTTCTATCGGGCTTGACACCAGGTAGAAAGTGTGTTTCCTGCCTATCTTTCGCGCATCCTGTGATGGCTTCTTCAGTGCATTTCAGCCCTCAAAACAAAACCAAAAATAAGTAGATGAAAATATTAAATACTTCGAATGTATGAATATATATAATCATATACTTTGGCTACATGAGATATTAAAGAATTTGAATTTGATCTGCCACTAAGAGCGGTTCGTTCATTTTAAATATTTTGGATGCTAAAATATGTATATATATTTACATTCATATTTATACTTTCAGTTACATTTTTAAGTTAGATCCTTTAAATTAGTTTGTGGAATTAGGTTATGTAATCATTACTTTGTTGTAGGCATTTAAATATAAGCATTTTATTGTAAAAGAACTCCTAAATAGATTTCATTTAAACTTAATAATTATATAAAATGTTGATTATAACAGGAACTGCTAAAAATAAAGCTTTCTAATAAGAATTTACGTTATTAAGGTTCTGACAATTTCTTTTGTTACCTATTATATAATATTTAATAAAATTAAAATGTAGACGTATATGTTTAACGCTTCATCCAGTATTTCTCTATAACGACCACTAATTATTATTGAAATTTTATTAACTAAACAAGTTGTTAAAAAAATTAATAGTTGTGTAATATTTTGAGCACAATTGATCCTTGATACAATGTTTACAGAGCTTTCTGTAGATATTTGTAAATATAAAAGTAGGTTTTGGCATTTGCCATGAGTAAAAATAAAAATAGAATCCTTCGAGTAAATTACGTGGAAACTAGTAGTCCATTAGCGGTTAGTTGGAGGAATTTGTCAACTGGCCAGAATTTTAACGTAGCAATTCACCCCCCTAATTCATACACTCTTATCTTTCCTACCCCTACAATGTGGCCTGACAGCTGTGGGGGACATCTCTTTCGTTCTCAATTCAGTCGTTCGCTTTTCAAAATTTCAATGAAATAATGAATTTGGAAAAGTAATATTAATTTCATTAAATGCATTAGAAATTTATGTCTAATATGTGGCAGTTAATTACAAACTAAAATATCATAATTTAATTCAATGAAGTTGATTAATTTAAGAGTTTAGTGACTGAATAATCTTTTTTCTTTCTTTTTCGTTAAATTTTGCTTTGCTTTTTCTACTTTTTTTAATTTTTTTATTCTTGAAATAAGTATTTATCATATTAATATATACTTAAATCATATTCGTTTACTTTTATTTCGCATTTAATTTAACTCAAAAATTCCTTTATATTAATAATTTATGTGTTATTGCTAAAAATGTTTTACCTCTTCAACTTAGACACTTTTCTGTTAGTAAAACTTTTTCTGCATAAATAAATAAATCGGAATGAATATCCAAATTTTAATAATCAGTAGCGCTGTAGTATCATTGATGCCATTAAGTTAATGTTTTGATAAATTTTTTCAGTTCAGTGTTGAAATAACATAGTATATAATGTGTTTATAAATATATCGTATGCACTAATTAATTAAATCCCCAATATTCATTTCGTTAAGTCAATATGAAGTATCACAGCCTTTATGACTGTTTTTTTTTTTTTTTATCTCAGTGACCTGCCCTTCCCACACAAACAATTTTGACATTTTCCAAACGTAACGAAAGTGTACAGATTAGTTGAAAATTTTTATATTTTTAGTTTTCAAACGTTTTCTAAGTTTAAATTTTTCCTAAATAAAACATTTTTTTTAAAGAAGTTTTTATTAAATTTTTGTTTGTGTGAGAAACAGGGATTCAAAAACATAACCCAAAAAATTTATGGTAACTAATGACAAATTATATATTATAAGCCGGAGAGACCAATGAGCATTAAGGAAGGACCAATAAACCTGGATCTATACTGTATACACTGGATGTGTAGATAATGTACTCAGCCATCGTAGTTATATTCGTAAATATCTCCCTGAATAAGAAATTAAGAAAAAAACCAATTATGTTTTAAAAACTTTATCGTAAATCAAATAAAATCAATACAATAATATTCTTAAAGGCTAGGGGAGCACGTAACGATAAGACCAAACCAGTACGGGAAGGGGGCAATTGAGGAAGCCACCTGCTTCCATACTTCAGAAGAAGAAATGTTTTCCCAGAAACAGTTATTTGATTCAGTAAGCTGCCTGGGCTCAACTAACATTCTAGAACATTCTACAGAGTTATAAAATCGGCTCGCTAGCAGCATTTCAGTAAGTGTCAGATTTTGTGTCTCATAGCATCATGCTGCTAGAACGGTGTGCTGACATTTCTTTTTTCATCGTTTTTTTTTTTATATTTATTTTTTATAATTAAAAGCACAAATATAATTAAGATCTGACCTTATTTTTAGCTTGAATTAAATTTGACCTGGAAAGAGGTTTTTTTAAAAGTCGTTCTACAGTATTATCGATCTAGACTAATTTCAACGATTTTTACTACAACTTTTGCAGAGTCAGCTGTCAGTCTTATGGTGATAGCCGTAGCGAGAGGATCTCTCCGTGTCCGTTATCTATAAGCCGCTTTAGATAGTCAGTGTTCTCGGCACTAGCTCTCGTATTTAATATTTTGACGATCTTTTTTCGCAGACTACTTGGTCAACCAACTAACAAGACAGGCTAAGTATCATTTTTTTTT
>KZ808808.1:17582-42717 GCA_000696205.2 Oncopeltus fasciatus
ACGGCTAAAGCCTGTTCTGGTATACGGATCCTGAAATATCCATGAGAGAGTTGCTCTCGCCATGGCGGCAGAGGGAGTCGCACGAACCACACATACATCCAGAGAGAGAGAGAGGTTGTGTGTGCAGTGTGAAGTGCAAGGTGAAGTGCATGAGGGGTTAGGGACCGGGAGGTGAGTAACCTAGACAGCCTTGCCAAGGACGACCCCCCACCATCGCCGGCAGGGAGGAGGAGGAGCCTCACTCTCCTCCCAGTACTGGGCAGACACTCCTCCAGGATGGAGGGCGGCTGGCTCTTCTTGCAGGCAGGCAGACACGAGGTCGCGACAAACCCCTCAAAGAGGAGCTCACAAGAACAAACAACTAGTAATAACAGAATAATGAATAATAAGAACGGCAATAATATCAATCAGAATAATAATACAAAATCAACCAAGAAATACTAAATAATAATAAAACAGGGTCCCATTTTAATCAGGGTTTCCAAAAAACAAAACTACAAATGAATGTAAATATTCAAACAAATAGAGCTTTTGGTACTATTTATTATTTTCTTTGGAAACAATATCAACACCCACAAAATATATAATATAGCTATTTTATTTGGTTGTGGTATTTTATCCCACGTAAATTACAAACAATTAATGAGAGGGAATAGAATATAAAAAAACTTGCTAGTGTAGAGGGAATTGAATGAGACAACTAACGCGTCCTGTTGGTGTAATGGTTAAGCACACCGGCCCGGATAGCAGGTTCAATCAAGGTTCGATTCCTGACTGGGATAGATAGTTTTTTTTTATATTCTATTCCCTCTCATTAATTGTTTATATAATGTAGCATTATATTTAATATTGTTTCTTAATTGCTCCTATTTAGTTTTTAACTCAACACCATACGTAGCCGTTCGCATTATAATGAGGCCGTAATTTCATTTGTCTAAGACATTTAGAACACTCATACGTAGGCGATATAATGCGCCAACATGATATCGCCTACCTATTAGGTAGAGACATCCAAATGTCTTCGACGAAGGAAATTACACTCCACAATCCCCTTCATTTTTCCTAGTAGACCACCAGTCAAATAACACTTTTCTAAATCACACAATCTAAAGTCATTTCAGAACTAAATAAATAGGATAATACAACACACACACACTGAAAAAATCATGCCAGCTTTAAAAAACAAACAACAAAGGAAATGTTCAGATAAATGTTTATTGTATTAATTTTGTTTGGGAACAGTATCAACACCCCCCCAAAAAAATATATACATATATATAATATTTATACTTAATCACATAAATTTAAGAGAAAATAATGACTTAATATGGGCACTTATTGACCTATACAATAATGTCAGCGATAAAAATAAGAACATTTTTCAAAGAAAGACATTCTACTTACATTTTAAACAAAATGTAATGTATCCTAAAAGAAATATTCCTTTTTTCTTTCAGCAAATCTGAAATAAGTTCTTTTTTTTTTTAATTTTAAGTCCAACGGATTCACATCAATCCTAATTATTTATTAGCCTTAACGATCTCACATGGAGTTGTTGTTCATTCAGCGAAAAGGAAATAGATGAAAGACCAAGTTCTCTCCGCTTTGTCTTGGTATGATCCTCGAACTGTAGATGATGTCGAGAGTATTTCGTAAGTCGAAAATAACACATTTCACAAGTTGGTCTCAAGCCCGGAACAAATGGCTAGCTGCCGCTTTTACCCGCAGTTATTAATTATGAAAGTTTTCCCAACATTCTACAGAGTTCTTCTCCTCCATTTAGATCCAACTTATAACTGGCTGAAAGTAAAACTGCATCTGATTTAACCTCAGTTCAACTGATACGATAATCCCTCCTTGAATAAGATTAAAATATGAACGGAGTATATCCTGACTTGTACTATTTGAAATGGGCAATTGGGAAAAAATACTTTTAAAAGTAGTGTCATGAGACTACGGCCGTGAATAGCTTGATTCCCTTGAGGAAAACCTGCTAAATATGCTGTGGGAAGGTAGCCGATGTGGACACGGCGCAGCATGACGCGAACAGAGCAAACACTCCCGCACTCTAGTGCCTACGCCTAGAGCCAAAGATGGCGCTGACAAAGGAGAGGTATGCGATATTTGATTGCGAGGGTTAGGTTTTTTTCTCCCACTCCCCCCAACCACCTGAACAGGAGCTAAATGGCCACTCGGCCTGGAGAGCCATCCACGAGCGGGATGCCTCACCGCCCACGAGATGTGTGTGCTCGCGGAGTACGGACTTCACTCACACGATAAATTATTCAATGACACTGCATGATTCTCTTCGTCTTCCTCTTCTTCTTCTTGTGATTTTACAAAGATCTTTGAGAATAAGCTTTACATAATTTATATTAGCCCACCATTATGCCAAGGTATCAATACATCCATTAAAAGAAATATGACATGTAATAAATACATACAAATAAATAGAATTACACACACACATATATATATATGTGTGTGTGTGTGTGTAATTCTATTTACATTACGTCACACATGCCATATTTCTTTTAATAGATGTATAGATGTACATATATATATNTATACACACGAGCACATTATATTTCCTTTATATTGATTATGAAAGAAATATAATGTGTGTAAATGATGTGTATAGGTGGCGTAAGTGCGAAATTGAACTGCTATTAAATGAGGGGGTTCACGTGAACCATTGAGTAAAAAAAAAAACGTTTCAAGAGACAAACCATTATATTTTAGTTAAGGGAAATGAAATTTATTATTTAAAAGAAAAATACAAAGAAAAAATAATCTATGTTGAAACTTGAAAACTGGTTCCTCAACAAAATAATAATGAAGCTGTAGTTTATTATAATACTTTAGTACGGGAATTATAATCCGAAACGGGTGTTGCAACTTCAATTGCAAATAAATTTCCTATTTAAAGGCTCAAATATTTTATTTAGCACCGAAAAAAACTTTATCAGATACAAAGTTCTATCTATTCAGATAGATATATGAAATAGAAACATCAATTTCGATCTTGCATCCTTCAACTTTAGACAACATTCAATTATTTTGATTTCTTTAAAATCATTTTATGAGATATTTGGATGTTTAAACACATATATTGACAATCATTTATTCGTAAAACTGGGATTACTAAAAAAAGGTTCAAATGTTCAAACTCCTATTCAAATGCTTTGGAGCGTATAGACTAACATTGTAAAGGATCGTTAAAATTTTTCAGTCACACAGAAAATTATTAAAAGTACTTATTTTATAATTAGATCTTTTTAACCAAAAGGTATGCAAAAACAGCACACAAGATCCATATATGGCATTTTATGACAATTGTTCGGATCAAAATCTAGGGAACAAATTTATCCAAGAGAATCATTGAAAAAAAAAAAATTATGAATGGATTATTATTGGTTTACAGAGTAACTTACCAGTTAAAGATAACTTTAAGATATGAAGGAGTTACTCACCTGCAACAGAAAAAAAAATGTATCAAGAAAACATTCAGAGTAAATAATATGCTAGTAAATACTGGCTAGGGTCAATAAATGAGATTCAGAATAGCTTGGTTCAGATTAACGGTGCCGTCATTTAACTAACAAGCTTTCATTTATAAAACTAATCCCTCCTAGAACGAGGAACATGATACCCGGGTTCGAATCTTATATCAATCTTTGACCCTCGTTAAGGCTCCTTCTTGCCTGTCATAAACCAGTGCAGTGATGCTCATGAATCCTTGAGGACAAGCTAACTCTTATAGGTAAATCGATTTACAGTCCAAAGTAAGCTACTAATCGAAATACTTTATACATCAATAGCTACTTGAAAATGCAATGCCCTTTTTATACAGGGCATATTGAAATACAAGCTCTGCATGTAATACAAATGGTACAAGAAACTTCAACACCTATTTGTATAAATGCAGTACACGAAGAGAAACTTGCCGTAGTACCTGTGTCAAACTTAGGAGGCGACGAGAAGGGATTTGACAAAAATTATACATTGACTTATAAAGAGTAATTATATAAATAACTATTAAAAGCTAGGGGAATATTAATTAAATAATTAATTAAAATAACTAAATACAATAAGGGAAGAGAAAATGTATTTCGAGGTTCGACACTGGCCGTTCTCTCTCCCACAGCCATTGAACAACAGATGAGCAATTTCAAAATGTAAACTTACTTACAGAATGTAACAACCAAATAAATAAATAAAATAAAAAAATGTCTTTGAGACAGGTTCAAGGCCGACGGAGAGAAAAAGGGTGAAGGTAATCGCCCCTACTGATTTTCATTCCTAAATAATCTTCATTCCTTATGTGAAAATATAATTATTCAATATATTTCATATTATTAAGAACAGAATACATTATTAAATTATAATAATTTCTCGGTTATTATTAGAACAACTACCCCAATTAAAATTTCTAAAATTTAAATTCCATAACTTTTTCGAGTAAAACGCTATTAAGGAAGATAGAACCATATTAATAAATAGATCAAACAAATTCTATTTTAAACGCTTAAAAGGATACGGAAGAAAGGGAAGTGGGGAATTACATGAAGACAAAATTTAATAATCAACAATATTGTCATTAATATAAGTGCTGGGGAAAAAATAATAAAAAAGTAATAGGAGAGACGTTTAATATACACAAAAGAAAAATATTAGGAAAAAATTTGGGAATGAAGTTGAAGAGTTGACCGTCAGTAGAAATATTCCTTACAAAAACATACAATAACTTACGGACATCTTAATCAAGATGAATGTATCTTATTATAATTGAAGAAGCATTCAATGAAAAGATATCAAAACAAATAGGGGAACAAGAAATTTCTTTCGCAAAAATCCATCAAAGCGTCATAAACCCGAGGTTAATGGAATAACATTTCTAAAATGTATATCATTTTAGGCTTAATTTAAGCCTATATTGTAAGGCATGGACAGAATTTGAATTTCTTAATTGAAAATAAGAAATAAATCTCATATTGCTCCGATAGGCTTCAAGTTGGCCCAGATACAACATCATTTCCAAATTTCTTCTAAAAACTATTAAGAAGAAAAGCTACGGGCAAAAGACATTTTTTCCATATTCTTAATCATTATGTTTCGAAACTGAAACATTTTGATTTTTAACTCTTTCGAAAGCGTTACTCTATTATTAAATTGCTTTTCTTAAGCCAACTTGTACTATGAATAAAAAAAAATGCATCGGTCGATTGATTTGATTTCCAACATTTAAATATGTGGTGTGTGTGTGTGTATTGAGGTTTTAAATTGATTATAATACATAATATATAGGATTTGTTAATACAAATAATGACTTCAATAATATAGATAAAGGTATAATATATATAAAGTAAAGTTACAGTAGTGGAAAAGTAGTGTAAGTAGTGAAACACCTAAATATTTCCTGTAGACGATATTTACAAGGGAATGTTAAAATTACCGTAGAAGCGCAGCGCGGGGATGAACATTTTTTAAATATGTTAGTCAGTATTATATTTATTACACATGGATATTATATCCTGATTGTGGAAACACATTAATTATAAATAACTAACATAAGTTAGAAAGCATTAAGAAAAAAATACAATTTATTTCTCAATGATGGGCTACAGTTAGCTTAAAACTACTCGGAAATCTTATTATTATTCATGAATTCATATTTTAAAAAGAGTGAACAAGTTATTGGCATCAGGAAACCCGTGAAAATACATAATTTAACAGGCTTTAAAATTTCAATATTTTGATTAATTTTAAATTTATTTCGACTTTGCAGTGAAAAATGTTAGGCGTCTGTTAGGTTGATAATATAAATAATTAATGCACATTGAAGTCTAAAATAATGCAAAATGAGTTTTAAAAAAAATTTTCATTTTGAAATTTAAGAGTAAATAATTCAATTAAGACGTGATAATGAATGTTTCAGGAAATAATAACTTATCATAAAAAAAAGTGCGCGAAGCTAAAGGCGCTGGGTTGATATCCTGATTCCTTTTTCTGATCTATTAGCTACAAAAGTTTCCAACCAGGGCTTGCTATAAGCCCGATATAGGACTGGTGGTGTCCTAGGTATGAAAATAGATACCCCTCCCCCCGAATTAGTGAGATCCGTCAGTCTAGAGTTGACAACTCACCCGTTAGCCTCCGAATGTGTTAATAAACGAGCGTATGGCAGAGACCTTTTCGTATACATTGTATCACTTAAAGGGGCAAAAGAAAATAAAATAAATAGAGGACCCATCTTACACTAGAAATTACATTCGTAAGTGTCTTTCTAAATGAGTCTTTATAAATTTATAAAAGTTTAAAGACCCCTTCTAAAAGCAGCAGGCTACTACTCATCAGTGTTCTGGAAAAGAAGAAGGCTCGTGATTGGTCTTCTTAGCATACTGTCATTTGTTTTAACATCCACTGCCTACGTGATACCGCCCCTTCCTGTGATAAAAGAAGGGTCTATTCTTCCAGGTTACTTCTCATGTCTAAATAAAAACTATAATTTCGGATAAAGTAACAAATGGGATGCTAAGCTTATTTTATCCTACCTTAGCAGTTTAAAAAGGAAAAAAACATGTACTTAACAATTCGAAGGATCGGACAGAATATTGGTAATAACATCATTCAATAAAATTATCATACGTTAAACTGAGAGCTTTGAAAAAAGATTGCTTAGGTATATATCTAAATGAAGGCAGCAGAAAGACGTCTTCCCGGCTTTGTTCGATGGACGGAATAGATGTTTACGAAAGAGGCTGCAGGCAGGAGTGACAGGATCGCTGCTCGCGGTTAGGGACGTATGACGTAGGCAGTTCGCGGGTATGCAGGGCGCGCGCGCACTCGCCCTTGCCCACTACTCGCGGAGAGTGCGAGATATGCCCGACACCGCCCCGGATGAGTCTGCACATACAGACAGATCCTCGGCCACATTCCAAATGGATACGTAGCCGATGTCTGTCTCAGAGGCGTCAACCACAGACGAGTGGGGTTCCGGTACACTTTTGACGGCTTGTTTGAGAACCGCCTCCTGTCCGACAAATTAATTCACTAAGAGGAATATAGGAGACTAGCAGGACAGTCAGACTCCTGGCGATGAGGGAAAAGCCGAAGAATGCTAAAGTGAATTCGAAAACTACTTATCATTAATTTAAATATAAAAACGTGCAGTAGAGCTAGTCAGGAATGTGCCGGTCGGGTTACTAATCAACTAAGACGTCATTACGTCAGAATTAATCACCAACTACGGCGAACAGCGATTTAAACTACAAAATTTTAATATTTTATTTAATAAAATAAATAAAAGTTATTTAGACTGATGTCAGTCATGGAAATGTGAACTTAGGGACAGGACGTCCTCTCTCGTCTTCATGATAGGCAGCCCTGAAGATGGCTTATAATGCAAGCCGAATCGTTGGCAGATAATCTTTTTTAAAAAATAAATTTGTATTTCTTTTTGGGATCTACCTTGACCGAATCCCAACTAAAATCATCTAAGAGTAAGTTACTTTGATTTATTAAAAATGCATTAATAACATACCGATTATGTTAATTTAATTATATTTTTTTTAATGATCATTGATGATGAAGGCGCATAAGACACATTTTTCACTACTGACTGATGTCTTAAGGAAAATTACAATAACGTACGAAAAAATATAAATTTGGAGTCTGCTTAGCCGTAAACATAGCCATGTGCTGCAGATATACTCTCGTGCGACATTTTGAAAATACTAACATGTCTCATATTGATTAAATATATGTAAAGTAGGAATCCTTGTGGCCGACTTACGTACTTCATTACAAACAATTAATGAGAGGGAACAGAATAAAAAAATCTATCAGTCCCAGCCAGGACTCGAACCTGGATCTCCTGCTTGCCGGGCCGGAATGTTCCTATTACACCACAGGGACAGTCATGTACTTAATTTTCTTTCATGCGAAATTTAAAAGTGAGCGGTCCTTAGTAAAAAAAAATGACTACTATAATGCTAGAGAGTTGTAATCATAAAAACTACTAAAAAACCAAAAGTAAAATATGAAATTTACAAATTTTCAGTGTATTTAGTATAATTCAGCATAAACTTAACATAATTTCGGCTATTCGAGTTATTAATTATTCTGAGCATCTCATTAGTGTAGTGCTTCTTCTGAAATTCGCTGAAGTCATATAGCGATTATTTATCTGGGATATCAATAAATAAGCACAATGAGTACTTTTGTATTGTATCTAAAATACATAAATGCATATTCCATTGACTGATAGGTCATTACTTGGTTGAAGGTTCGTCGGCAGTCGAGTATTATGAAGGTAAAATTAGTCAGGGTTTTAGCCAGGATCAGAAAAATAAAATACTTCAAAATTGTTGGGTAATTATTTTAATATTGCTGACGTTTCGACCTATCTTATAAGCCATCAACAGGGTGATAGTGATGTCTGGAGAGATCTCTCGTTTATTTCCAACACTGAGATGTGGCCATAAAGTAGTTCTGCACTCAGAGATGTGAGCATAAACCTCCTTCGAAAGTCTCTCCATACAACACTATCGCCCGATGATGACTTACAAGTTAAATCGAAACGTCGGCAATAATAAAATAATAACCCAACAATTTTGGAGTATTTTATTTTTTCTGATCCTGTCCATAACCCTGACCAATTTCTCCAGGATAGGGCACTGCAATAGAACTTGTTGGGTGCACCGCTACGGGCAGATCGACCACCAGCCCCATCCAGCCGCGAGTGAGTACTAATTGTTTACACTCAGAAATTCCCATCATTCGGTCGTTAGGGAAGTGGGCGCCGTCACGGCCAAGGCGCTATCTGCAGCTAATACAAGCCCATATCCAAGCTAATACGCTCCGAGATTGCTCCGACGGCAGCCACCGGTTATTAGTAGCTACGTGATCGCGTAGCAGTCACCGAGGAGTGCTTACCGATGAATGGTTTCCGCTCGGAACACGGTTACCGAAAACATAAACAACCCCCACACGCAATATTCTCCAGTGGGTCCGGAGAGTTTACCCCATTAGTTCGAAGTAGGCCGCGTACGGTACCATTCATTTTTAAATGATGGAATTAGACGGCTAATATACGTGAAACAACCTTTATTGAAATACCACAGTTTGATAGTAATAAGCTTAGAAGTAGCCTAAGATAGCAATGAAACTTATCATAGAATACATGGACTTAATAACTAATAGAAAGGGATTCGAGGAAGAATTATCTTTAAATAAAAACTATAATTAAGCTGTGATGGATATAGATAAATAGATGGTTATTATTGAAAACCAATCATTACTCAATTGAAAGTGAGAAGTGGAAGAAGCCATTTATCAAGAAATCTGACGGTATCACAAGTCGTACAAAGAGCGAACGCATCTCCACACTTAAAAACTAAAACGAATGAGCTTTCAAGTACTTCAATGATGGCAGTGGTGAAAGAAAATGGAAAATTAAATACTCGAGTTGTAATTATTCAATTAAAAATTCAGGAAAATTTGAACTTAAGGCAAACCTCAAAATTTCCATTATTCCAAGTAGAAAAGTAGATAGATCATTGAATATTTTCGTCAACGGTAGAGGTTAGTAGCATATGTTGAGTTTAAAAACTAATTGCCATTTTAAAACTTTAAAGATTTTTTTTTCATAGTACTCCCATGCAACCATCTAGAGTCATTGAGAGGGCACTATAAACTAGGAGAGTCTCGAACCTCTAGTGCCCCACTTAAGAGTCCCAAATTGATTTAATCGAGTAAGCAGGCACCCAAAAACAAAATTTCTCGAAGACGCATTCTGAATGGAACAGGCTGTTTCCATTAGTACAAACCAAAAATCTAATATCTTAGAACTGGTGAAGCCAATAATATAGACCGTTCAAATATTTTTCAATGTCAGCAGGAACTCTTGAGCCAATCACTAACTTAATGGCTTTACTCAACCAAAAAAATAAGGTTAGCTAAAGACCAAACTGAAAATCTTATATATATATATATNTATATATATATATATATATATATATATATATATATATATATATATATATATATATATATATATATATATATATATATATATATATATATATATATATATATATATATATATATATATATATATATATATATATATATATATATATATATATATATATATATATATATATATATATATATATATATATATATATATATATATATATATATATATATATATATATATATATATATATATATATATATATATATATATATATATATATATATATATATATATATATATATATATATATATATATATATATATATATATATATATATATATATATATATATATATATATATATATATATATATATATATATATATATATATATATATATATATATATATATATATATATATATATATATATATATATATATATATATATATATATATATATATATATATATATATATATATATATATATATATATATATATATATATATATATATATATATATATATATATATATATATATATATATATATATATATATATATATATATATATATATATATATATATATATATATATATATATATATATATATATATATATATATATATATATATATATATATATATATATATATATATATATATATATATATATATATATATATATATATATATATATATATATATATATATATATATATATATATATATATATATATATATATATATATATATATATATATATATATATATATATATATATATATATATATATATATATATAATATTAGTTACAATTATACATGCAATTAATCTAAAGAGTAAAACATGTGAAAAGTACTATTATAACGACTGTAGAGGTAGTTGGGTAGTTTATGCCAAAATTATAATTAAAAAACTATTGTAAATAAAATGTCCATATTTATTTAATTATTCTCGGATTGCGAGGTCATCTTCAGGGCTATAATAAAATGGAGAAGTCGGGAATACAAAAAAAAAAAAGAAAAAAAAAGGCACATATAAAACAAAAATGTTATTTAACAACATTTTGACCGAAACCTAACTTAATCGTACAGGTGTACGGTCACTAATTTCTCCAACTGTACTACATTAATATTTTCTCTAATTTATTAAAAATAACACTTATTGATAAACTATTTTAGAAGGTAATCTCTAAGTAAGCGACCCAAAATTCGTCGCCACGTAGCCTTTGTCGTACTTTATTCTCAATTTTATTCAGACCTTGAAAACCTGCTGATTTATTACTACAGAAACAAGTTAATAATAGCTATTTGGTCAAAATGCATTGTAATATGTCTACCCACACATATTAGTGCATTAACTATTTGTAATAGTTCTCTAAGTATGCAAGAGGAAGTTTTCTTTAGAACCTGTGATCCTTTTCATCATTTGTGTCACACAATGAATGAGACAGAGTCGCATCTCGACTTCAGTTTGAGGAACAACAGGAAATAAAAATAAACGACGCAATTAAAAGCAGTAATGAAATAATTAGAGAAAACAAGTAGTGTTTAGGCGCATTCTCTCCCATGTACGCATGTAGAAAATACAGGCGTAGCAGTCTCCTAGCCCCCGCTGAGTGGTTGAGGGCAGGTAGTGGAGTAGAAATACACACAAGGGGGGGGGGGCTATCTCCCAGAACACTATTTATAACTCTACGGGGTCCGGTTTTCAAATANCATTCTCTCCCATGTACGCATGTAGAAAATACAGGCGTAGCAGTCTCCTAGCCCCCGCTGAGTGGTTGAGGGCAGGTAGTGGAGTAGAAATACACACGAGGGTGGGGGGGGGGGGCTATCTTCCAGAACACTATTTATAACTCTACGGGGTCCGGTTTTCAAATACAATTTTAGCTCGACCTCCAACTCTAATTCTCCAGCTCATTATATACCCCGAGTCCCAGATCCGATGCGTACCGCGCCCACTCCTACATTGCTTCCACGAAGCTATTCTGGATTCATCACCTCGGCAAATGGGCGGCAGATAAGGTTCTCATCAGCCCACAAACGGACACGAGACACTATCTCTACTAACTCTGCCCCACGTCTAACGTCAGCTGAAATTTAAGGTGGGCTTCTTCATGAAGGAATATCGAAGGGTGATGAATAACAATGAGCGCCTCAAACTCACCCTATAAATTAAATGATTATTTACAGTGGACACCACTGGACTTTGAAATTTTATAAATAACTAGATGATAAATTAAGGTTCAAGATTGCTATAACTGTTCTGCTCATAAGTAACTGAACTCTGAAAATACAAACAAATACATAATATGTGTATCGATAGACTCAAAAGAAAATTACATTGATGGGAATTATAATCCGAAGTAACTATAAAGAAATAAACATTTAGAATGATAAAAATTTGAAATAGCATTCATATCCTACAAGTTAAATTCTTAATCTCCCGTTCCTTAATGAGGGTTTATCATTAAAAATATAACGGAAAATAAATTTTAGACAACTAAGTTCAATAAATATAATTATTGACAACTGTATTCTCTCAAATCATTAGCAGTAACTCCCCTCTCTCTCTCTCCATCACCTTATTCACCCCGATGAAGGCCTGAAATTTAGGCCTTCGCGTTGGCAAAATAAAATTTTTTTTGTTTAGAAATCAGTTTTAATTCTGAAGTTTCCAAGATTCTAACTTTTCCTCATAAAGTTAAGTATATTGTTATGTTGTCAAATATATTGTTAAGTTATTAGTTAAGAATGTTGTTAATTAGGATTAGGATTAAGATCAGGTTGTAGGGCGATCAACATTATGGTTATTACGCCCTGACTGTTGGGGTTTATCTAGGGTTAAATCTGTTATACATTCTTTTAAATGTTTTCCGTTTTTTAGTGCTTGTTTACATTACGTTATATAGTACCTGGTGTGCAATAAGTTATATTCGGTCACACACCTACATACAGACATACACAAATATAGATAAAAAACCATTTTAAAAGCAGAAATATAAATTATATAACTTAAAAAGTAAATTAACAATTAAAATTGAAAGAATAGATAAACAATTTTAATATAGCAACAATATAATACAATTAGATTTATATTGTGAATTGGAAAGGACTCCTTGATTTTTTTTGGGGGGGGATTAGATTTTTTTCCTATAAGCCTGTTTCTCTTAAAGTGCACATAAGTTTGGCTACATTGGATTTATGGTTTACCAGGGATGCCGACAGTTAGAATGTTGTTCATTAGTTAAGTATGAGTATAAGAAACTTGATAAAAACAGCACAAATGGGTAGAGAGCAACATGAGCGTACTCTAATTTTAAACTTAAGCCCTAGTAGAATTCCTCTCATCTTCAGGAAAACCCACATGACCGGGTATACTAAAGATTGGAGTGGAGGTGACCGGCGCCTTGAGGTACACCACAAAATCCGAAGAGGGCAACAACCCAGGGATTGCCCAAAACATTCACAGAGCCCAGAGGCAGTCGTCACAAATCACTTTCATCAGAGCTGCCACGGGGAATTAACTCCAATTAGATGATTAACATCTTGGAGGAGAGCGCTCAGACCCCGGCGCGTAATGCTGAGAAAGATCTCCCTCCCAGATCCCTCACCCGCCTAAGGAGGAAATGGAAATATCTTCTTTTTCTCTTATTTTACTTTACTTTTATTACTCATTTTACTTTATTTCCTCTTCTAAAGGCTGTTTTCGTTGTTGCTTTTTCTCATTTCGCCCCGGAGTTGGAGTGTCCGCCGCGGTGGTACTAATGGCCCGGCTCCCGGGTGTTGATGCGTTGTAATTTTCCTCTAGCAGATGACGACCTCTTACTCTTGCCCCAACAAACACTGATGGGCCTATTTAAATAGATTTATATCGACTCAAAAATGACTGCTTTTACCTATTTGAGGTACAAAACGTACAGATAGGATAGAAAACTATGAGAACAAAAAATTTGCACTTCAACACATGAAAAGTTTTATTCACCTAACACATTTTATGTATAGTATAAAAATAAATCATTTTCCCTAATCTCTACTTTTAGAAAAGAGTGGTATTCCTTTCTTTTTTTTTTCCAAATAACTAATTATGTGAATACAAGAGAAAATGCAGCTGAATGTTTTTTCCAATGAACTAAAAATAAAGAGATATCTTTGTCATGCAAGTGAGAGCATATGTTAGGACCGTGACAATTATTTTATTTGTTTATTTTAAGGCAGGTAGCAATAATTTTTAAACACCCAAGGCACTAGTTAGGCATTTATTCTACGAAGAAAGCATATGTAGGCTCTCATTAATTAAGAAATACATAGGTAGATATAAACAAGTATTGCACTATTTGAACCATCAGTACTGAGATGCCTAGCTTCGTCCCAAACGAATTTCCTTGACAAAGCCTACGTCCTATTTAGTCTTTTTGACGCCCATAATTCAAAGTTTTATAAATATAGGAGAGGAAAAGTTCCTTAAATGTTGAAATCTGAACATGGAGGCAGCATGAGTATACAAAATAGATGAAATTCTCGATGTAATCAAAATCTTTAAATCTTAAAAAAAACTATATAAATAAGGAACATTTGTTCTGAAAGAGACAGGGCGTGGATTAAGAAAGCAAATATATTAATAATTTCTTAATGTGGTAAGAAAAATTCCCATTTATCATATTTTATAATTGTCATGTTCATAGCATCAATGAACAAACGTGTTACCCAAACAAAAGTAAAACTAACATATTTAATCCCCTGATCTAATAGTAATAAGAGTAAAATAAATTAATAATAACAATAATACCTGTATTAAAAAATAATTAAAAAGATAGACTTCTTCCACACAGACCTGTAACACAACTAAAAGCGCAAAAAAATTGGCCATTAACTATTTCCGCAAACCTTAAGAAGAAATTTGTTAGGTACGTGAGTAATTACATGGCTGCGAAATGACTTCCAATACAAAAGGAAAATACAAGTACAGCTAAGGATGTAATATCCACACTGATCTCTTCTTTCGCCTTCTCGGCCTCAAATGTAGAGAGAGAAAGAGAGAGAGAGTCAGTGGGTTCGCATCAATTAGTATGTGCAAAGAGTTCGCGTACGAATGAAGAGGTAAAACAAGAGGATCCTCCAGAGGGGGCCCCATCCACCCCGAGAGCCTGGCAGGGGGGGAGGGTCATAAGAAAGCTGGACCTGACTGACCAGTCCCCCCCGAGCAAGATGTCAACAGTCAGAGGCAGAAGAAGGCCTGCACTCCATAAGGCGGGGACTCGTCACAAATAGCCTCATTTATGGTTTACCAGGGATGCCGACAGTTAGAATGTTGTTCATTAGTTAAGGATAAGTATAAGAAACTTGGTAAAAACAGCACAAATGGGTAGAGAGCAACATGAGCGTACTCTAATTTTAAACTTAAGCCCTAGTAGAATTCCTCTCATCTTCAGGAAAACCCACATGACCGGGTATACTAAAGATTGGAGTGGAGGTGACCGGCGCCTTGAGGTACACCACAAAATCCGAAGAGGGCAACAACCCACGGATTGCCCAAAACATTCACAGAGCCCAGAGGCAGTCGTCACAAATCACTTTCATCAGAGCTGCCACGGGGAATTAACTCCAATTAGATGATTAACATCTTGGAGGAGAGCGCTCAGACCCCGGCGCGTAATGCTGAGAAAGATCTCCCTCCCAGATCCCTCACCCGCCTAAGGAGGAAATGGAAATATCTTCTTTTTCTCTTATTTTACTTTACTTTTATTACTCATTTTACTTTATTTCCTCTTCTAAAGGCTGTTTTCGTTGTTGCTTTTTCTCATTTCGCCCCGGAGTTGGAGTGTCCGCCGCGGTGGTACTAATGGCCCGGCTCCCGGGTGTTGATGCGTTGTAATTTTCCTCTAGCAGATGACGACCTCTTACTCTTGCCCCAACAAACACTGATGGGCCTATTTAAATAGATTTATATCGACTCAAAAATGACTGCTTTTACCTATTTGAGGTACAAAACGTACAGATAGGATAGAAAACTATGAGAACAAAAAATTTGCACTTCAACACATGAAAAGTTTTATTCACCTAACACATTTTATGTATAGTATAAAAATAAATCATTTTCCCTAATCTCTACTTTTAGAAAAGAGTGGTATTCCTTTCTTTTTTTTTTCCAAATAACTAATTATGTGAATACAAGAGAAAATGCAGCTGAATGTTTTTTCCAATGANAATTAAAAATTCAATTTATAATATAAGAACATGATAATTTGCGATTAGTCTATGTGCTTGTAAATAATACTACTCACCGAAATAATAAAAATCTTTTGAATATTGCTTACAAGACGAAAAGAGGATAGCCTTAGTTTAAAAACCTTTATATCTTCTGAATATACCTCTGAATACAGTAAGACTGGGTAGTAACCCTTTGAATTTCACTGAAATTTGATGAACAGATTTGAAATTAATATTGGTTTTCATGAAGACAGTAGGTATTTTTTCCAACCACCTATTACACCCGCAATGCTCATCATAATTTTGTTTTATTTTTGTTTTGATTTCCGAATTTTTTAATTTAAAGCTGAAGGAAAATAAATTAGAGATTTGTGACAAGTCTAACTCTCATTTAAAACTATAACTGGTTTTTTTTGTTTTATTTTTTTACATTTAATAAATCTTTATTTATTACATTCTGTTATCAACATATTTTAATTTGATGACATAGAGAAATTAAAAAAAAAATTATAAAAAAATTAAAAATAGCAATAAAATAAATAAGTGAACATCACTGTGCAGTGAGAAAGAGCCCATCGACCCCACTCCTTATAGACTTAGGCGACAAGGCCCAAGAGGTCGCAAGGCCATCTCCGTTTAAGTCGCCGGGGAAGATTTTAAGGATTCGAGTACGAGAAAAGGGATTGGGCAAGTGGATTAGGATGAAAGGATGAAATTGGAGTGTACTATGGAAGCGGGTGGAGATGAGATCTTGGACAAAAGGAATATTAAAGTTGTGATGAAGGGTAGAGTTGGACACATAATACTGAGCGTTAGCGATTATTTTGAGCATTTTAGACTCAAAGGGTTGTATTCGTTGGATATTGGAAGGCTTAGCGGCACCCCACAGTTCTGCACCGTAGGTCCAGATTGGTCGTATAGCGCCTATTTATAAGGCTGTATAAGAGTCCGTGGCGTCTGTTGAGTTCTTGTCGCTTGATTTTAATATGTTCATTCCAGTTGAGTTGTGATTCGAGGTGGAGCCCAAGGTAACGGACTGAATCAGAAAGAGGTATAGGGATTTTATTATATATGACATTATCAGGAGAATCTTTTCTTAGCTGAAAATTCACCTGTACGCATTTGGACTCATTTATTTTAATTTTTCATCAGAGCAATTAAGGGAAACATGTTATGTATTTAGGTTATGCTTATTAGTTTTTCAACAGTTAGGCAGTCAATATGTACCAAATCAAATGTATACAAGAGGATGTAATTTCTTATGTGAATTATTTGAATACCGAGCATATGTTTTCCAAGAAGACTTCCATGTTCATGCATATAATTGAATGCTTTAGCCTCAAGTAGCTCAGGATATTATTTAGAAGCTGCCACGGTTGACTTGGTGCTATGAGGACTCCATGGTATCATCAAGTGGTATGTATGCTGAAGTTTTCACCCCCGATATGAATATTGGGGGTAAGACCTCCCTCACGTCCCTCTCATGGACGGCCCAGAAATCCACCCCCAGGGTGCCTTACCGATTCGGGGAGAGACGCACAATCTGCGTGGTCCCTTTCCCACGACGAGAGGGCACAGACAGACAGAGCCCTCCAGCGGCCAGACTACTGGGTTAGACAGACAGGTATGTAAGAGCTGTTGGAAATGGAACGGCTACTGGAGGGGCGAGCCACGTTCCCTCACACCCCGCCCGTTAGAGACCTGCTACACGGCCGCCGGGACGATTGTTACTACCCCCGACTTTCTCTACAACGAGACAGATTCGCTTCAGCAGAGGTCAGCTCCAGCCCCTCAAATCTTACCCTCTATAATGTGCTAGAAAGATACACAGATACGGTGATAACAGAAGAAGTTATAAATGGAATAGCGAAAGTAACATGATAACACAACACTGCACGAGTAAAGTGATTCCTACTATATAGAAATCCTTTAATGGTTGCAGCCATACATAACATTTAAGTTGAGAACAACTATCTTAAACTTTAATTTTAAACAGGTTTTTTAACGAAATAATAAAATACGCTAATTAGAATTTACAAAGGAATAATTATTTGTATTTTTCCCAATTGCTTAATTTAAGAGAATTAGTAAAGAAAATGCAGTTATCTAAGTTTTTTATAATGTACCGCATTTATTCATTAAAAAAATTGAAATTTGCTTCTGTTAAAGCTGTGGACTCGCTTATTTTAATGTATGTATGAACAAATGTAGAGTTTTTTACCGAAGAAATAATTAGATGTTTTTTTTTGTTGGGGTTCTTTCAAGGTAGAATTTAAAATGTGTATTTTTAATTATTAGCATCAGATATGTAAGTATGTATGTACATGTGTCAATATATATATTCTTTTTTAGGAGAGGGTATTAAGTGGTAGCCAACATGTTCTAAACATTCATGGTACCAGACATTTTTTATATTTTCTAATGAAAATATAACATTGCGGGAGTTAAACCCGCTGCAACAAGTTTGATAGTCCCAAATAAATCTCCTTTAAGAAAAACACACACATCGCACACCAACAACTTTTTTTTGGCTCTCAAACACTGGAATCATACGATAAGCATAATCTAGACATTGAACTGAACACTTCGAGACTCACATTCCTAGAGCACAGATAATTAAAGCTTGATATAATACATAAACTCGGGATTGAAAATTGAAATATATTGAAATAGTTAATGTTGCCTTTTATCTAGGTATGATAAGAAAATACAGTACAAGACGACGGCAGTCTGCCATTTACAACATATGATACACACCATGGAATTATACCAATAAAGATTGAAGTACAAAATAGTGATTAGAAGTAGAGAATTGGAAGCCCGCCTTTTTTATGAAGGGTTCGGTCAACGTTGATCCAAAAATTTATCCGTAATAATTCCAACCTTTATTACTGGAGGTATTGCCCCCCTTGGTGAAGACCGCTCTCCCTATGTACCTACCTCCTCGCATTACCTATCTTTCACGTGTCCATCTTAAGTTTTCCTAATATCCAAACCTTACCTCTCAGTCATAAACATATGATCCAGGTGACAACACGTCCCCTCTCGCCTTCATGATAGGAAGTATAGAGAACTAGCCTACAAAAATTGTTATTGTTCTCTTGAGCATTTCACATCACATTACTATTAGTTACGGCAATTTTATAAAATAATAATGTAAATCATTTAGTTTTTCTTATGATAGTGTATTAGTGTATAGCCCCATTTAGTTCTTCTTATGATAGTATATTTCAACAGCCTAGAAGGTGGTTCCAATGTAAATGTCGGCGGATAATAAAAAATTTACATTAAAAAAATAGTTATTTGTTTGGATCAACCATGAGCTAACCCCAACAAACATCCTCTACTGTTTTGAACATAAATAGTGATTAGCATTTTTTTTTTCTTGACATCGCAGGAATCGACTAGACGGATGAAACACACGAGAAGGAAGTGTGACGCTTGACGAGGACTCGGCGGCGTTAACGGTTCACTGTTGACTGGCGAACTCTCCGTCCGTGTGTGAGTGTGGGAGTGGGTTCGTGGATTTGACCAGGTCACGATACACTGCAGCCGGTCAGTTTTAATCCCACTGTGTGGGAGAATGTGAGGAGATAGGCCCTTCCCATAGCGCGTTCTATCCTCAGGCGGTCACCTCCATTCTCACGCCTTTACCTGAAGACTGAGGACTTAGGCATCCTCATGATTCATGTGTCTGGAGAGATGGTCACACAGACATCGCTTCCAATTCTATAACTGAAATTATCATGTATTCCTTAGTGCAGAATAAACTTTTTTTTTTTTTTNATAAATGTCACTTTGCGGAGGGAGAGAAGAAGTCCATTCACCCCACAATTTAGGCGTCAAAGCCCAAAAGTCACTAGTCCATCTTCGTTTTAGTCGCCGGGGAGGTTTGTAGATATTGGAGTCCGACGACAGGGATATGGTATATTAGGGTGATATTGAAGCTTACTGTAGAAGCGTGTGAAGACAAGATCTTGGACAAAAGGAATATTGAAGTCTTGATGAAGGGAACAAAATAAACTTACTAACGACATTACCTCTTTCATTTATTAAACGAAAGAGTTTTGAATAAAAAAATAAGTAATTTTTAATATATTTTCCAACTTAATGAATACTTGGCCTCATCTAATATCAAATTTGAAATGTACGACATAAATCGGAAAACCAGAAAAAGGTTTCTGGCAAGAGGACTGCCACAAAATTAAGATCGAACATAAAACCAATAAGTGTATTATAATAAAAACATAGGAGCTTTGGAGATCAATAGGTGAGAATTCAACTGATATAGTGAAAGTAAATATTGCGACATAATAAAGATATGCATTGTGATACACAGAATATTTTGAAGATCTCAGAAAAAAAGAAAAGAAAAAACCAAGTCAAACTACTTTACTTTACAACATAGATGCCCATTTTGTTTAAATTTAAGAGCTAACAACTAAAAGAAAAAAAATTAAAATGGAATAAGTATGAAGAAAATCTTAGTGTTTAAAAAAAAATAGCAGAACTTTCAAAGCTAATAAAACTGAAAACATTTAAAACGGTTTCGAAATACTCCTTATTTCAAACATATTCCTCGCCTTTAAACCATGTTCAGACAGAAGTTTTCTCATATTACTATATTATATATTTATATGAGGAAATACCATACCTACATTCCTTTTATAATACAAATAATGAAAGAGAGTGTTCATAAAAGGAAACAATTATTGGTGGAATACTTAAGTAATTCTTGACGTTAAGAAAGTTGGAAAAAAAAAAGAAGAAGTCAATTAGGACATCATATTAATGGTCAATCAAAGAAAAAAAAATTAAAGACCATATGAGTAATGATGAAAGAAAATTCAGTCTAAAATGTAGACAGGAGTAAGTAAACCTATAAAAAATTGACCCAGTTTATTTATAGGTTTACTTTAAAACAACACATTATATGCGACTTATATTATACAAAACGTACAAATTATAAATGAAAAGAAAGGATTAGTCTTAGGCGCAAGCCTCATGCGTTAAATAAATTGTAAAATAAAAATTAAAAAAAACAAACAATAAATTACATATAATAAACAAGGTGTAGAAGAGGACTATTATTTAGTGTTCATTACAAAAATACTCATCCAGAAGCAATATAACTGAAATTTTTAAAAGCTAACTATTTTTCATGCTTTTAATAATCTAATTTTTATAGATATGCTCACTAATTATTTATAAAATACTGACTAAAAGACTGTAGGAGTAAATCTTAAAATAATTCATCATAAAGATTTGATAGATAAAATTTAGTTTACATAAAGATAGATATAAATAAAAGTGAATGAGAAAATTTAAAATTTACAAGTAGATAAAAATGAGGCAAGTGAACACTGATCTTGACAGGCTGGGAAGGCAGATTAAGGGAAGCGATCACTCATCGATTATTCCTTAATAGCCTCCATAAAAAGAGAAATTCTTTAAAAATTTTAAAGCATAAAGAATAAAAAATGAAAGTTTCCATCCTACACGTAATATACCATACAATCTTTCTTAACTCAAAAAGTAACGAAGACATATCGATTATAATTATGTATCTTTCTTAAAACCACCCTTATATAATTTGACCTAAAATGACTTACTTAAAGGATCGGAATGAAATGACTAAATAAAAAATTTAGTTTCTATTATTTGAAAATTATAAGTTCCACCCTACACTTAAATTTTTTTTAATGCGTTTTTTCTTCTTAATGTAATAAAATTTCATATTGCACCAACTCTGTTCTATAAATTCATTTCTTAACACTCATAAAAACGAGGAGGTGAAGAATTTTCATTACTTCTAAAATACTCTCTCCCCCCGACCAATTTCAGCAAACATCGGTTTGCAAAAAAAAGCTTAAATACCGAATTTTATTTCATTATTTTAAAAATTAAGGACGCTAGAGCAGCTACAGAAAACATTAATACACACCCTATTTGTATAGTAATCAATCATCATCAATCCTTTGGTTTCATTATGGTTAGGAGAGACAATTATAACAACGATACCTTGTCTTTAGTACCTTGTACACCAATTCTACAGCTCTGGTATTCTTATGGAATGTATGAGTGGTACAATAAGTGTACATAAGAAACTTTCTTTTCACGGTCAATTTCTTTGGAGAGGAATGCGCAATTTATTAAATTCAAGTCAAGTGAATTTACTGAAATATTTCGCGTAAGATCGCCATAGCTAACCGTGAATTCTTATCTCCTTCCTGACAAAGAGAAGCAGCTTTGGAAGTTGTAAAAGCAAAAACCTTTCTGAAATTTTATCTTAAATGAGAAGAGCCATATAAGGTCTCGAGGCTCCCTTACCCCTTCTACTATCTCCTTGGAATCAAATTTACAACTGCATGGAGCTCATTCATCAGGATGACCAATTAGCCAAATTGTTCGCAGACCGGTTTGTGAAAAATCTACAACAGTTTTTATCTCGGCCAAGCATAACTAACAAATCCTAAAAAGTCAAAAGGGTAATATCTCGAATCTTAATCAGTTGGGAACTGTTTGAAGTGGCTAACAAGAGGTCTTAACAAGTCATTGTGTGACTCCCATTAAGTGGAGATCACTAACATTAACTTTCCACACATCTATAACATATATCTTGGCCTCTATGACGTCTCATTATACGCCAGGCAAATTCAATAGACACATATTGCATATAGGCCACGTTTAGCGACAATAATTTAATGGAGAAGAATAAAAGTGATAACATAAAAACAAGAGCCTCTAATAAGAAGTACTAGATAACTAAAGTTAAGCTACGAAAATACAAGAAATGTCAGGATATTCAACAATACTGCTAAGTCTTCATAGAAAAATTTGTTATTCATATTTGATTTTCAATCTATTTAAAATTGAAAATAAAGACAGCAGTATGAACGGTATTCAACTACATAGCCTTCTTTACGCTAATTATATTAAAATATAAGTCTTTAAGACCAAAAGTAATTTATTATTTACTTATTAGGCATTAATAATTATAAATGCTGGCTGGGAGTTAGGATACTAGCAGAAATGCACTTTTTCTTCTATGATTTTTCCAAAAGGACTTCTTCCCATACTCCATCCCATTTAAGAGAAACAGGTCAAGGAATGGAGAAATCCAACAGGTCAAAAAATTCAAGTGAAATCGCACAGAAGCCACAAAAAATACAGTATTTAATGGGGAGGAAAAACGTTATAAAATAAAATTGAGTCCCTTCTTACAAGAAGTACTACAGCTTTAAGAACTTCACTCTCCCGCTCTTTGTTTTTCCGCCATGAACGGGACTTGAAGAGAAAACAGAAAGAATTTCAAAAGCAAATGAAGGGCAGGCAAGTTCTTATCTATCATAAATGATATCAGTCTGGTGGAAAAACGCCTTTTATAAAATCGCGTAAAAACAAATAGTATACAATCACCATTTATGTTTAATTCGTTACGATTAGAAAATACATACAAATACTCATTAAATTAGCTTCCATTCTACTTACGCTGGATCAAATTAAAATAAAACTAAAAAACTCAAGACGGAAAGGAAAGCTGACATTCAAGGACAACTGAAATATATATTATATACATAAAAAAAAGGGCAACACAAAAAATATTTTCATAAATATTTTTCGGGGTGGACGATAGCCGCGAGGCACGGATAACAATTTAATTTGAAGCTACCAGTCAGCAATAATTTTATTAAACTAATCACAGATAAAAATCACTTTTGACGACTTGAAAGAGACAATCAAGTCGGCAAGTAAAATAAGAAAAAAATATCCACAACACTGTTTTGTAGGAGTTACAAGAGGGATTCTTTCCATGCGTTTCAACTTAATGGATTCGATTCAGCTAAAAAAAAAAAAAAAAAACCCAAATCAATAAGAGATTTTATCAAAAATAAAATACCAAAAGTGTGTCTGAACGGCGCTAACGGTTCCGAGGTAAGCCAGGACTTGTGACTAGTTTGTGACTCATTCAGAGGGAGCACAGGAAAAAACAACGAAGATCGTCCAAGACCGGAATGCGTCCGCCATTTACGATCTCAGCAGAGGATCTTGTGTGCTGGCTTTTCTTTAGTGCCGTTTTTTTTTTTCTTTTGCCCCCTTCTAAAAGGGACTACTCTACATTCTGTCGGGATACGTGTGTTCTCCCATTTCAGAAGAGTCGGACAACCGGCAGAGATAGGCCCGGCGGCAGAGGCTGTAAGCTGAAACCAGAGCCAGCCTCCGACACGAGTCTCCGGGAGGACTTGCCACATTTGACAAATTTCTTTAAATCAAACAAGTACTTGCATTAGAATAACAAGTTTATTCCATTCTGACTTGACATTATCTTGATGGAAATATAAATATGATCAAAGGTAAGGCCAGTCGCGATGCACATATCATCACACGAGTTTTTATCAAATAAAGAAAAAAAAAAAGAGACGCCTTATTGATAAATTAATGCTGTGAATTATTATAGAATTTTGATATAGATTGATATTAGAATTTAATTTAAGAATTGATTGTACGAAATAAATAAAACTTGGAATGCAAGGGTATTGAACGGTAACTGAAAACAGAAAAATTACACAAACATTTAACTAATTCTTCATGTAAGAGACTGATAACACTATAGAAAAGAAAATAGGAATGCGTTTTGAATACAAAATTAATAGGAAACTGATACATTTAATATAAATAGAGCAGATATTAATATTAATTTATTTAAGAATAAAAGTAAAAAACAATGAAATAGCTATTTTATATTGGCTTCATTATTCTGAAAACTTCCTTTTTTGTAAATATATAATTTTCTTACTTACTCTATTTTATTTTTCTAATTTTTTTTTCTTCATAATTAGTCCTTTTTTAATTTGAGAGTGGTGTCATAGGGGGCACCTTCACTCCTCATGTGATTGACATTGAATGTCATTTTTTTTTTCATTATAATCAAATTACA
>KZ808808.1:51217-68729 GCA_000696205.2 Oncopeltus fasciatus
TATATAAATGTTGAATGAATTCGTTTTTGCAGTAAATTAAATGGAAGGAGACTTAGAGGATAACCATAATATTAATATCTTCATTTTTAATTGGATTATGAAGAAGATTGAAGAAGTTAATGTGTGTAAAATGTAATTTTCTGACATTTATGTTCTGTAACAATATTACGAAAAATTCATCATAAGAAAGATATTCATAGATACAACCAGGATGTCTGAGTACTACCCCCACTCGTCCATCCCGGCCAGTCAGAGCCAGGTTTAGTGATCTTTCCTTTTACGCCCGTTGCCCTACGGATATAATTAGTAATATACTCCCATTTATAGCCATCTAAATTAAACATGGGGTATCTCCTTAGTTTACGGAGCCCCTGCGTAACGGAGTTTTAATTAAATTTTGAAAAGACTAAATGATTTCTTCAGCTGAAGTTTTTTTTTTTTTTTACGGTAAAGAATTATGCGAAACAACCCCTGTAAACTTCAACCCTATTCCGTGAAAGAATGTCATATGCTTATTGCTTAATAAATTATATTTTTTGGTACTACAGATTATATGTTCAAATAGAGAGTTTTTTGACCGTAGATATTATTGTCAGATTATTATTATTAATTAGATATATAATTTCTTCCCGCTTCACCCTTTTCCACAGTAAATTGCCATATCATTCTAATCCACTGGCACAGACCATGTCTTCCAACTCCAACCCTTACAACCCTCCCCGCGACTCAGACAAAGATAGTCCCTTGACTATAATAATAATAGGTCTATAGTAATTTTAGAGTTGTGTCATGGGTCACCTTCTCTCCTCATGCGATTTACATTCAATGTTATTTGATTTTTTCATTGTAATCAAATGACAAAATGTTTTTATTAAAGAGAAGGTAATAAATAAATAAAAGTTTTTAATAAAATTAGATATTATTTTCGTCTTACTCGGGGGTTTAGACTTGGAGTAAAGTGCGGGGAGTAGAAGAAATTATCTGGCTAGCCTCGGTGGTCTAATGAATACCAGCATTAAATTTTTTNTCCCGGCCAGTCAGAGCCAGGTTTAGTGATCTTTCCTTTTACGCCCGTTGCCCTACGGATATAATTAGTAATATACTCCCATTTATAGCCATCTAAATTAAACATGGGGTATCTCCTTAGTTTACGGAGCCCCTGCGTAACGGAGTTTTAATTAAATTATGAAAAGACTAAATGATTTCTTCAGCTGAAGTTTTTTTTAAGGTAAAGAATTATGCGAAACAACCCCTGTAAACTTCAACCCTATTCCGTGAAAGAATGTCATATGCTTATTGCTTAATAAATTACATTTTTATCTACTACAGATTATATGTTCAAATAGAGAGTTTTTTTGACCGTAGATATTATTTTCAGATTATTATTTTTAATTAGATATATAATTTCTTCCCGCTTCACCCTTTTCCACAGTAAACTGCCATATCATCCTAATCCACTGGCACAGACCATGTCTTCCAACTCCAACCCTTAGAACCCTCCCCGCGACTCAAACAAAGATGGTCCCTTGACTATAATAATAATAGGTCTATAGTAATTTTAGAGTGGTGTCATTGGTCACCTTATCTCCTCGTGTGATTGACATTGAATGTCATTGGTTTTTTTTCATTGTAATGAAATTACAAAATGTTTTTATTACAGAGAAGGTAATAAATAAATAAAAGTTTTTAAAAAAATTAGATATTATTATCGTCTTACTCGGGGGTTTAGACTCGGAGTAAAGTGCGGGGAGTAGAAGAAATTATCTGGCTAGCCTCGGTGGTCTAATGAATACCACAACTGTCTGGGAAACAGGAGAACCTGGTTCGATTCCCGGCTGAGGTAGTAAGTTTTTTTTTAATCCTATTTCCTTGAATTTCTTGTATATTATTATTAGATGTTTTGTTGGGGTTCGGTCAAGGTAGATTCAAAAAATACAGTTTAAAAGATTTGTAATTTATTTTATTATCTGTCTTGATGTATTTTTAAAAAAATACACATTTTTAAACTGTATTTCTTGGATCTACCTTGACCGAACCCCAACAAAAAACATCTAATAACTATAGATTATAGATTACTATAGACAGCCGATATTTGCGATCAGCGTAAGAAAGTATCCTTCGTGAAGAGAAGCCGAGTGACGGAAGAAGTGGGAGTATTGGGGTCGGAGTAAGGACTGCATGTAGAATGTAGCTAAGTGCTACGCGGGGAATGTGTGTCAGTCGAATACAGAGCAGGCGGTATTGGGCACGGACCAACATCCAGAGGAATGGTGACCTTGCAGAGGACTCGCGGACCGTTAACATGTCTGCCTCCGCAAAAAGGCAAACAGACAGCAGGACATTAAAAAATTTTCCCCTCCCAGCATGCATTATGCATTTGTAAACATACAAGCCTGCAGTCCTAACGGGCGTAACATACGAGAACTGGCTCTCTACGCCCTCTATACCAGATATTATCTCTTCTTTTTTTCTCTCTCCCTTCTCATTCTCCTTTCAGAATCTCATATCGATCTGCTCCTATCTCCGGCAGCCGGCAGGATAAGATCTGAGTATTAATTATTCACTATTACTATTATTATTATTATGCTAGCGGAGCAGGTTAGGTAGTGATCCCGGGACACGACGGCCGGAACGAGCAGCTGAATCGCCGTGACTGGTAGCGCCCGCATCCGCTGCCATAATGTACGACGAGCACAGCTCATGGTCAGCTGTAGCGAGTCAAGTCCCCTTCTAACCTTAGCGGGAGAACTAGGCTCCATCGTCAACATCTTCTGGTATGGTGCATACACCTCATTAACCTGCATGAATTAGTACAGTAACTATCATCAATTTTGGAAGCTGTATATTATTTAATAATTTCTCATTTTTCATGTTCTATAATAGAAATATTTCCATTTAAAAATATTTATTTGCTTTTGGTTTATTATCCCACGTTAATTTTAAACAATTAATGAGAGGGAATAGAATAAAAAAATTAGTGTGGTGGGAATTTAATAAGTTATCTAGCTCGTCCCGGTGGTGTAACGGAAGCATTCTGGCCCGGCAAGCAGGAGATGCAGGTTAGAGTCCTGGCTGGGACAGATAGATTTTTTTATTCTATTCCCTCGCATTTATTTCCATTTAAATTTCCACATAAAAATAAATAAAGAAATGCAGTAATAAATAAAGAATTATCCAATGAGAAACTACTGAATATTGTACAGATATTTATCAAAATTGTTCCAGAAAGATGTCGCACAAAAGAATCATTACCTAATAACTATTTTATTTGGTTGTGATTTTTTATCCCACGTAAATTTTAAACAATTAATGAGAAGGAATAGAATGAAAAATCTAACTGTCCCGCCAGGAATCTAACCTGGATCCCCTGCTATCCGGGCCGGTGCACTTGCCAGTTGAGCTACCAGGACGCGCCAGGTATCTCATTCATAAAAAACCACAACAAAATAAAATATTTATAAAGAAAAAATTAATAAAGTAAATGACGAGAGTCGACAAATAGCTTGACGAAGTTCTTGTCTTTCTCGTAGGTTAGGCTCTCGCCAATGTAGAGGGAATTAAATGAGATACCAGGCGCGTCCTGGTAGCACAACTGGCAAGTGCACCGGCCCGGATAGCAAGAGATCCAGGTTCGATTCCTGGCTGGGACAGTTAGATTTTTTATTCTATTCCCTCTCATTAATTGTTTATTACCTAATAACATTCCTAATATTTTACCAATTTTAGATTACTTGTATCAAACACTTTTCTGATTTTCCTCTGATTATTAACCTCTTCATGTATTATAAGCAAACATGTTACGACTTATGTCTTAACCACCCCAGTATTGCAATCCAATAGAATTTCATGTAAGTGTCCTTACAAAGACCTTCTAAGAATCTAGATCATGTCTATTTAAATAAAGCTCTGATCTTTATCTAATCAGAATCAGATTCTGGAACGTTCTATTTTTACCAATTGAGTGATTCCACTAATGATGATTTCAATGAGTGATTTTACCATTAATGATGTATAGAAAATTATATGTTTTCATTGTTCCTGATTTATAAAATATGTTCTAAATCAGGGACAATGAAAACATATAATTTTCTGCTCATTTTCCTCTGCCAATATGCTAAATAAAATCACTCAATTTTTTAAAGTATTGAGCTATTTTAGATTAAGAATTACATAGGGAAATACAAAAGTTAATTATTAATGTAATTCTGTTCATGGTACATGATCAAATGTATTTAACATTTACATAATTTACTCTAATATATTTAGCCATTTAGCCATTTTTTTTTTGTAATCTTTTACTTAAAAAGCTTAATTTTTTATTCGCTTTTATTTTGAGAGAATAAATAAGGGTCCCTAATTAGTCGGAAAGGTTATCCTCAAATTCCTAACCTAAAGGGTCGCGCACGATCATAGAATAGCGGCTCAAATCATAGGTACTTTAGTAAATAAAAGTTCTATAAAACTTTCAAAAGAAAACGTTATTTAGGTGAAAGCTTCTTACCCTTATTCGTCTAGAAGCTTAGTTCACGGAACTAGTTGAAATATTGACTAGGAACTCATAGAAATAGTTTCTAACGAAGTTCCTAACGCATAAAAAATTAACAGATTTGTATGCAAAGAGCTCAGAGCTGAAGTCCTAAATGATGGAAGATAGGGAAGATTTTGCCTATTATTTTTAAATTGCAAGTAATAAATAATATAAATTTCCCAATTTTATTTAAATTATTCTTTAAATAAACTACTATAGACTTTTTAAGTTTTATTATAATAAGTGAATGTTTCTTTTGCTATTTACTGTTCCCATTGTTTCCATTCATTATACTTATCAAGCTTTGTACAATTAGCATCTTCAGGGCCATGATGGAAATGCTTATCACAGAGTATGTTCTCAAGAGAATAACTCATAAGGTCAATGTGACAGATTACAAATGGGGATTCATAAGTCCAAGACTCCTTCGAGCTAAGGGAATACTATAAAAATTAAAAACTGATATGCAAATTAGCATGAAAATAAGTGTAGCATACGAATGTGATACATTTATTGACATAACCATTTTAAAAAGTAAACGAACACTAGACTACCGACCTAACTGTCCTCGATGGTTACATGAAACTGATACAGGCACCTCTACAATTGAAGACACAGCTTGACTCGAAGATGACCAAAGCTAATTACTAGGTTTACTTCGAGTCTTGTTCGTCTGGAAATTAAATAATCAAGTGGCTAACAAGTATTCGGGTGGAATTTCCTTATCTACAAAAATTAACCCCGACAGTTGCTACCCCCACTTTTAGGAACATTTCAGTTCATCCCCATGAATGAAGCGCTTACTATTATTTTTTTTATTTTATTTGAGTGTTAGCCTTCCATTCAACCACTTAGGGTCATGGAGGAAGGGGCTATCTACAGGTTGCCACCCCATTTTAAACACCCATGGCTCAAGACAAGCTTCTATATTATAAATAAAAGATTGACCTAGGCGGAATTTGAACCCGCGGCGTCAGGATTGCGAGACCCGTACGGATCCCCTGAGCTACCCTGGCTCCCCGCTTACTATTAAATAGATTTAATTTTAGACTATTCTCGAAATTATACATGAAAATCGGCATTGTCGAATTAAACCCACTAAGAACGACATATTAAAAAAGATGTTCGTATTTCCAAATTAAAAGCCTACGGTCTTTAAGGGAAGCTTACCAGGTATGTAAGAAAGGCGTTGCTAACAGTTAAAAGTTGTCTTCCGACTCCTACCTACCACGGAGTCTGGAGTTTGCATACGGCATAGCGGATCCTTGCCCAGAAGACTGTGGCGAACCCTGGCCAACGGCCCTGCAAGAAGGACGACCACTGTCTATAAGAAGTCCGGAAGATCCGGAGCCGAGATATGATATCAGCTCCGTGATGAAATGTGCTGAGCTGTCTGGAGGAGCTGTCTACAGGTCTCCCACTGCTGGTCACTCACCCTGCACCCCCCCACCACCCCCACAACAAAGGTTTTACTTTGAAAATGAAACAATTAAATATATATTCCACAGGGATACAACCATTCACGGCGTATAAGTAGATTCTCATGAACAGAATTAAGGTCATGAAATCATCTACATTACACTAGCATAAGTAAGAAATTACGGCTCTTAAAAAAATGTTATAAATAGTATAACTAAAGTAAAGAAGTCTGTCAACAATGTAAAATTTAGCAATGTTTAGGTAAAAAAATGTAACAGATAGATAAATAAATATCTATCAAATGTGATAATGTTGAGGAGAAACATATGCACAAAGAACAATCGACTAAATAGAAAAAACTCCTGTTAGAAAAAAATATTTAAGACACTTTATATCATTTAATTCAGCGCGATAATTTGGAGAGTCTATAATTATTTTTAAAAACAAAGTACAACAAATATTAAATTACAACATGGAATAATTATAATGTGATTATGAGAAACATTAATTTATAAGTATGCTGACATTATATTTATATAGTTTCAAATTTTAAAAAATAAATGTGAATAAGCCTATCCATATATTTCTTACATAATTGTAAATAACAAAAAAAAACACATTATACCCATTTGCTATTCTATAAATTTAATAATTTAGAAAAAATTAGGCGTATGAATTATTATTGTGATTCACAAGAACTCTTCTTACTTAAATGTCAGATTAGAGTCACTTCCTTTTCTAATGGTTCTCCAGGCTAACATATAATAATTCTTCAGAATTATTTTACACACACACACACACATATATATATTCGTTTAACCTTTAGAAATCTAGGTAACTAAATAATATTTCGTTTTCTAATTTAATTAATTATTGTCTAAATGGATAAAAATTCAAAGTTACAGACTAACCCCAAATTCGATCAAATTTAATCTTGACACATCTGTATTCGACTCATTTAAATTTCAGTTTAATTTAGTACATACAATTTTATTCGTATGATAGGTATATTGGTTGCTATAGGGCTAATGCGACTTGAGGAAGCAAGTAAAACCCACACGTATTAGTCAAAATTGGAATAAAATATATTTGTCACACACATACAAAGAAATAATTATATATATATATATATAATTATTTCTTTGTATGTGTGTGACAAATATATTTTATTCCAATTTTGACTAATNATATATTGTTTTTACTAACAAACTTACGAAATTAAAATAACATAAACTGGCCTGTCTTGTTGTTTACCCAGATACATATTCATTCAAAGGTTCATATCTCTCATGAGATAAATTCAGTAGCAAGGTGCAATCAGACTTTGCTAGCAGGTGATGGCAGGTGCTAATTTGCACCTAGGAAGCATGTGAACAACCAATAAAACTGGGATGTAACGTCTTAAACTTCGAATAAGCGAAAAAAAAAGAGACGATTTCTCAAGGAATTACAGCACCACTGAAGGGTAATTGAAGCTGATAAATGAAAGGGAAGAGCAAGCGAAAACTGCGCTGAAGTGCATAATTCTCCCGGGCCACCTTGGTGACGTACAGATTGGTCGTTAAGATGGAGATAGGATCTCTCTTCACTCTTTGATTCTATCTCGGGGAGACGAGGGGAAGAGAGAGAGAGAGTTGGGAGGCGGTGGAGGACGATGAGCAAACAGAGAAATGGTAAATGGCAGGTAAGTGAGAAATTACAAGTTGGTGAGTGGCGTTCCCATGGACGGGGGCTACCTCCGTGCCTGGGAAGACAAGACAGCCAAGTAGTCATAGCTGGAAGACCATCTCAATCAAAAAAAGAGCTGTCACTATCAAAGTCCTAATATGTATACAATATAATGTATAAATAAAAAAATAAGTACATAAAAAATACGGTAAACACAAGAAAAGCAAGGGAATAGATTTTAAAAAACTTACTGCCTCAGCTGGGACTCTCCTACTTTCCGGGAAAGTATGCTGAACTCTACACCACCCAAGGGAATAGAGTAAAAAAATCTATCTGTCCCAGCCAGGACTCGAACTTGGATCTCCTGCTATCCGGGAAGGTGCGTTTTCCATTTACGCTACCAAGACAAGCCTGATAAGTTATTAAATTCCCCGCATTAGTGTCGAGAGTCTAACCTCCAAGTCAGACGAATATATCGTCTTATGCTCGGAGGAGCTGACATTGTCAAGCTATATTATTGACTCTCGTTATTTAATTTTATAAATATTATTTTTTTGTGGTATTTAATCCCACGTAAATTTTAACAATCTTTAGTGCAAGGGAACAGAATTTTATTCTTTTATTTATTTTAGGTCTAGAAGTCAGTATACTTGCCCGGAAAGTAGGAGCCCTGGATCGAGTCCCGCCTGAAGCAGTAATTTTTTTGTACACGTTATTATTGCACTAACAATTGTTAAAATTTACGTGGGATAAAGTTCAACAAAAAATATTTATAAGTAATTTTAGCGTCTTTTAATGAGGCAGACAACTTCAAAATGTTTGAAGTAATTATTACAAATTATTATTTTTCTCGGTATGAACATTACGATAAAAGCGTTTCAAAGATAAGTTTATTTTCATTCTCGAAGGTAAATTCATGAAAATAGAGCAATAAAACTCGACAAGCCTAAAGGTTAGTGACTAGGCTTTCATTAGCGATAATATCTAGTCTCGAGGAAGTCTATTCATTTTGGAACCGTTTGAAAATCCATTCCAACTGCCCTTTTTACAGTTCCTCTAGACAAATGAGTGTACTTAGGGAATACCCCTCCCTATAGTGAAGTATAATGAGAATAGTGAAGTTTTAAGTTGTCATTTGTAAGTTCTCACTTACATAATGTCGCTGTTATTAAAATAATGCTAAATAATTTCTACTAAAAGGAAAACTCTTTTGAGTTATAACTCATATTAATATAAGTTGATTAAGTTCCTCTATAATGCGTTCGAAATTGTAGAATATTTATTCCTGACTCAACTCAAAAAAGGGATTTAAAAAAAAAAAAAGAACGTACGGTTAGCATATCAGCAGATTTCCTGTAATGAAATAAAGCTATTTAAGAGTGTACCGCAACTTGGAAAAAAAAAATATTCATGTTCAAAAGGAGAGTTTGTTGACCGTAGATATTATTCTAAGATGATTTTAGTTGGGGTTCGGTCAAGGTAGATCCAAAGTCACGGAAATGTGAACTTGGGGACAGGACGTCCTCTCTCTCATCTTCATGATAGGTAGGTGCTTTAATGTTATTCAATTTTGTTTTTTCAATAAGTTGTTGTTTGCATGTTTTTTCAAATTGGTTTTTTTCAAATTGTTTTTCAAAATCTTTTTATATTCTCCTACATAGCTTCCTACATTCATACTCTTGATATCACATTATATTATTGCAATTCCCTATTATATTAATTTCAATTATTATTGTATTCTAATGACATTGTATTTCTAGAGCCCTGAAGATGGCTTACAATGTAAGCCGAAACGTTGGCAGATAATCCTTTATTAAAAAATACATTTTTTAAATTTGTGTTTTTTGGATCTACCTTGACCGAACCCCAACTAAAATCATCTAAGAAAAATATTCATGGTATTTTCTTCCTTCCAACTTAGAAGCTAAAAATAGTATAGCATGAAATGTATCAAATATACACATAGATATAATGGTTGTTAGCGCTTTAGCAACCACAACTTTAAAGATATAGAAACAAAAAAATTATTTTAGTTTACTTTAGTAAACTATTGGATGAGTTCATTAAGGTCTGAAATCTGTCGAGGGGGTAAGGGAGAATTATAAGGGAAGCAAAATTTAATACCTCCATTGATATTAGAGCAAAGAAAGGATGTAACTCTTTAACATTTATGTTTTATAACATTTTCCAAAATTCCAAATTAATAAAAATAATTAAGAATGTAACTTTAGGAATTAGGTGGGCCACTTCGATTTTCTTCTCTTTTTTAAGGAGTTATTCTCCCTCACATCTCAGCGTCATAGAAGAAGGGGCTATCTAAAAGCTGTAGAATATTTTGGGGTTCTGTCAAGGTTGATCCAGCAAAAAATACGGAAAAAAAAAAAGAATATTTTTGATTTTCTGCAAACGTTTCGGCTTCTTCAGGGCTGTCATGAAGGCGAGAAGGGGACGTGTTGTCACCTGGATCAAATCTTCATGGCCTAATTATGTCGTTATGAAGATTTGAAACAGATGACAACAAGTCCGATCATAGCCTTGATGATTGATTACAATATAAGCCGAAACGTTGGCAGATAATTTTTTTTAATTGTATTTTTTCATCAAACTTAACTGAACCTCAACAAATTATCAACTAATAAACATTTTCAATCTTAAGGAGAAGTAAAGCTGATATGAAATACTCCCTATGGAATCCGGTGATAACCAATACCCAAGGGGAAAGTCTACAACCATCTTGCATCTGTCCCGCTCCTCTTCGGAACCCCTCCCAGGAATTAAAATCGTGCCGCTCGGAAGGGCGGTCGAGTACGATAAGCGAGGATGTACCGTTGTCCGGTCCCCGGCCCAGGAGATCCGTGAGAGTTGGCTATCGATACTAAGAGTACCGTCATCTCGGAAGGGCATTGTCTTGGCAACGAGAGCCCACTCATTAGGTCCGAGGGGTGGGGGGCGATAAGTACGCCGGGACTGCAGATAGCGCCAGCTCCACGACGGTCGGGGAGGGGGCAACACCTCCACGATTCAGGAAAACGGATTTCATGATTCCCACAATTTATCTGCCTCGTCCTATCGCCCGGTGCAGCTCCTGGGATGCACTTGCATCCGAAGGGAAATGCAGATAATCGCCACGCCACGACCTTTCTGCCAACCTTGCATCCACAGTTCTCAGGAACATATAAATCACTTTTTCTTATTATCTCTCAATATTTTTTGTCTCATTTTATTCATAAATTAATCATACCCACAATAATTTACAGTTTCCTAAATACATATAAAAATTGTAAAATCTGCATCTAAAAGCTGCACATGCCACAGTCTAAATTACATACCTCTAAAAAAATGTCTAAATACTCTTTCTACATCCTCACCCATCCTAATATCCTTCTGACCCACTTTGCTGAAGACAAAACGATCCTCTCTTCTCATCCTGATTCCAAAACCGCAATAACTTAAAAAACCACCATGATACAATTCAGCAGCAGTGTAGTAAATTGACAAATAAAATAAACGAGTCAAAATGCGCACAATCATATTTTCAGCAGAGAAGAGATTCTCTCGATAATGTTACATACAATAACACTCCTATACCTCACTGCGATTCAGTCCGTTACTTTGGGTTCCACCTTGACTCACGACTAAACTGGATTGAACATACTAAAATCAAACGACAAGAACTCAACAGACGCCACGGACTCATACAGCCTTATAAATAGGCACTCAAAGCTCACAATAGGAAACAAACTGACCATCTACAAGACCATAATACGACCAATCTGGACATACGATAGCGCAGAACTGTGGCGTCAAGCTATGCCTTCCAATATCCATCGAATACAATCCTTTCAATCCAAAATGCTCTTCCATAGCAAACTCCAATTTCATCCTAATCCATATGCCATATCCTAGTCTTCAAAACCAAATCCCTTCAACCCTCCCAGACGACTAAAACGTAGATGGTCTTGCGACCTCTTTGGCCTTGACGCCTAAATTTACTGGGAGTGGGGTCAATGGACCCCTTCTCCCTGCAAATTGACATTTTATTTACTATGTTTTCCCTTGTATATATGTTTTATAAGCAGGAAATAGTTAATAAAGAATAATAAAAAAAAACTCTTTCTACTATTTTGAACGATTAACACCCTAACTTAAAAATAAAAGTTTCATATTTGAATTGAAATTAATAATTAAACCTACTCCCCATCCTCCAATTCCTCTCCTACAATTTTTCATAAAATAACTCTCAGCATTTTCTTTAAAGAATGAAACTCTTTCCCTACACCACTCCTATAAGTATGTTCACTTTTCAAATTGTTCAAAATGTATTTTTGATTTTTTTTATATACTTACCGTTTTATTGTAATTACTCACTTATTTACATTGCAATTTACGCTCACGTTTATTGTTTTATTGATTATTTTGTTTTATATTTTATATTAGTATATTTTTTTAAACAGGCTTGTATTTATATTTTGTTTGCATGTTTTTTACGTTATTCAGTCATAAAAAAAAGTCTGACATTTACGACGGAAAGTTTAAAATAATAAACATATTATCGTTAGAAATTAGTTTTTTTTTCTATGGAATTCCAAGACCAAATCCCCGACTAATTTTTTTTCATCCAAGTCTGACGGTCAACTGACAATCTCAAAAATTAATCCATAAGAAGAAAATTCTGAATTAACTCTTTATTAAAAAAAAAATTATCTGTACATTTTTACACTTAACTTTTTGATGGGGAACATGATAAGAGTCCTTGCTCGTCTATCCCGGGACGTAACCCGTCCTCAGAGAGGAGCCCAGGTTAACCCGCGATAGACTATCCGGCACCCATCTTCTCCTTATCCTAGGATAAGAAGGAGACTAGGCAGGGAGTCAAGGAGGGATTGAGAGGGGGAGAAAAATGCCAGTGCATTCACTCCCAAGCATAAGAAGAAAATGAGCACATTAAAAGGTCTTGGGAGTAAGAATTATCCAGATAGGTTGTAGTGCAATTCAAATTACAGTAGAGAGAATGATTTAGTAAAATCAAACAAACGTACAAAGAAGCTCAGAGGAAATAGAAGCGCGACTGGTTATTCCTACACAAAAAGGCTGAAGGCGTTCTGTTGCATCTCTGGAAGGGAAGATAAATCTCCAAAAAGTCACAGTTTCATAACAAAAGAAGAGTTTTTTTTTTACCGTAGATATTATTCTGAGATGATTATAGTTGGGGTTCGGTCAAGTCACTACCTTGATCGAACCCCAACTAAAATCATCTCAGAACAGTTTCATAGCGCTAACTCCGTGCTACCCCTAAACCAAGGTCATTCCACCCTTCCGACCTGGGAGCAGTGAACAATTAAATTATCCAAACAATCACTCGAGAGGAGCCCGAGTCTGAAAGTCGTTAAAGTGTCCCGATGCCTCTAAAGCATGCGTCTTCCAGAAGGGCGGCGAAAAAATCCACAGAGCTCGTTCGTTGTGGCCGTGAGGGGGGGGGGGGCGATAATTGCACGCAGCCTACCTTTAGGCCTTTTAGCCCCTGCCCCCCCACCACCGCTGGGCTATAACTCAAGAGGGAAATGCTGAAAAACGAGGAGTTTCTCGGATAGCACAAGGCGAGCCGACAACTATCCTTCAGATCATAAATCTATAAAGGTGGATGTTTGCCTGGCGTAGGTAAGACGGACTCGCTCCCCCCCTCCGGGACACAAATAGTCCGCTTCTCCGTAGATACTTACGACAAAAACTCCCGAGAGCACTCCTCTCCACTCTGAAATTTCTTCCTGAGTTTTACTGCAGGCAAATAGACGTTTACGCTTTCCCTACGTTTTTTTCGTACGTAACCTAACTAAAAACATAATTGTCCACTACAGGTGTTTACTATGCAGTTAAAGGTCGTTGACTGAGTACCCTTGCAAGAGGATGGAAGGCTCTAAGAAATAGAAATATTATAGCTCCCAAGAAAGAAACGAATCCGTTCAACAGAAAAAAAAAAACTCATTATCGAAGAAACAAGAAAAACTGTTATAGTTTTACTTATAATCATACTTCTTATAAATAGCATGGTAATTACCTAATTAATTATTCACATCCACGTTGTTTTTGAGCAGTGAATTTACGGCAATTAAATGTCCCCATCTCATTTCTTTTTTATATATATTTTAGCTTAGTCGGAAAACAGCTATCATCATAACAACCTTAGAGGCACATAAACAAACACCACTAAAGAAACACCTGATAAATAAGGCAAGTGTTAAAGATCTCTTTCTACGTCCCAAACGGAAACTACTAAAAATAGACGGATAAAACTTCATAAATAATAGAAAACCTCCAAAAAAGAACCCCTAAAAAACATTCATCATCAGATAATACAACTTAGTTAGAGGATAATTGAGTGAGAGCTGTATAGATAGTTTTTTTTTTTATTATAAATAATTCCTATATTTCTGTAGCTGTAAAGCTAGGCATTTAATTATTTTAAGCTATGCTTCTCTTGCCATTAGTAGAACGTGGGATAAGAAGTAAAAAAGACAGAGTTAATAAAAATACACGAAATATAGATAAATCAAGAAAGTTAGGGAAGAAAGAAGGGATCCATGAAAAGAAGGAACGACATACAATAAGTCATTATACTAAAACATTCTGGAATGCTTTATTTTTTTTTTATTGTGGAGGAATGAAATTTTTTTATTCAACATAACCCAGCCCATCTTGAAGCCCAAGTCGTGAGAGTCGAGATTGCCATACATTATAAAGGCACCATTTAACTCATTATAATTATAATTACCGCATTTGTTAGAGAGGGAAAAGTAACCTGTCCGAGGATTATAATATTTCTCCCGGGAGTTGGCGTGAAGATGCCGTTATCGTTGATAATAATGCATTCGGCAAGGTGGTGCACTCACTGACAGCTGACTGGGGGCTCACCGTTAGGGGAAATTACGAGAATCATTACCTCGCAAAATATGGTGGAATACATGCATAATGGAAAGATGCAGATTTTCCACGTTTCCATGGATTTTCCTGAAGATACACAGCTTTGTCCAAAAGTATCTAGGAGAACATTAATGACAGGTTTTATAAATATCGTTAGGGACATTTTCTTTGCAAAATCGGTAGGGGAAAAGGGAAGGGGGGTGGGGGTTATTCTCTTGCATAACAGTTTACTTTCCTAGATAGATAAGCATGAAAGAACTATTTATTTAAATATTTGCAAATATAAATTTATTATAGTAGTAGTAGTAAATTGAAGGGCAATCAACTTCTAGGTTATTACGCCCCATAAATACCCCTTAATATGTCCACTATAAATCAGTTAATAAAATACAAGAATCAGGATTATTTCGACCACTATAACAACCTAAATTAATGGTTTTTTATTTTTTATTTAAATATTGTTATTATATATTTAATAAATTATAATAAATAAATTATTATTAACTAAAATAATAAATAATATCTCATTCTTTAATTTAGATTTTCCGGGCTATACCTGCTTTTTTAAGAAAGTTTAACAGCCCATCCACTGTAGAGGGGTTGTTCCCAAGGCACTCTGCCATATTTCTTCCAATGCCTTCCCTAGTGAAGTAATTCTGATAAACTGGGCAAACCTCTATGATGTGCTGGATTGTTAGGTGAACTTGGCAGGTATTACACTTAGGCGGCAGATCTTTGTTAATTAGGTGTATATGAGTAAGGTTCGTGTGACCTATCCGCATACGGGTCAGTATTACCTCTTCTCTTCTATTCCCACGGATGGAGGTGTTCCATTCTTTTGTGGTGTTTTTTATACTCCGCAGTTTGTTGTGTGCTGGTTCTAGCATCCATGCATTTTCCCAGTCTTGGAGTGCCATTTTCCTTAGCCAGTTTTTAAGGTCATCTGGTTCGAGGATACTTAGAGGAGGTTCGAACATACCGGCTGCTTCCTTTGCAGCTTTGTCTGCCTTTTCGTTTCCTAAATATATATAAATTATATATTTATATTCATTCTGTAGCAAAATAGACAAATAAGTAATCGCAAAGCTCAGAGGAGACTTTTTCTATAACAAATCCAAAACAACTTAATTTTGTTACTAGATATTTATATATAGTAGTAAAGGGAAAATTATTTAACACTGACGAACATCTAATCATCAAAGGTTTAGTGGCCCCCTCAGCTCAAAATGGGCTTGAGCATCTCTCATTTTAGGGATTTCTGATTATATATGTGCGTCCATTGTTTAACTTGAAAATACTTTGAGTCGTACAGGATTTTGGTCTGATAGACAAAGCCAGGTTACTATAAAAGTTCGTGTCATGGAAAATACGAACCTTAGAAAATGATGTACGGCTTATACGATTGAAAGAAATGATGCGCCCATTGGCCGACTCACCCAGTGCGGGTCCCAGGTGCTAGGAAACACCGGGCACCTAAAGTAGCTCTTACAAGGGGGCTACATCGCCTCCACTAAACCAGTAAATAATATCCCTGCAAACTGTTCGCCAGACCACAGACCGCACATTCCCCAACAGACACACGGCCGAACCAGGTCTTCGCAGTCTGTGACCTTTTCAATAGTTCCGTTAGACTGCGGGAGGATTATCCACCTCCCATTCCTCCAATACAAGAGTATATAAGTGATAAGTCTTAGAGGCTTCACTTTCAACCCCTGATCCTGAGGTCTACCACCTCCCCTTCTTATGGCAAGTGTGCCGCCAAATAGACTTCACTTATAGGAAGTAGGGTGACATACTTTCCCAAATGAGCACAGACCAACAAGGTTATCACAATAAAATACCGATTTATTTTTTTTCCCCCTTCAGTCAGATAGGTTATAAACCACAAAATGAACAGTTAGATGATTCAGTGACACAGAAAAGATTAAATGTATACAATTGAACAGTGGTGAAGACAGTCGAGCAAAAAAAAAGAAATTTCATGTGGAGTGAACATGCACGAATGGCAGAATGAGGACATGGTAGGGAAGTGAAAATTTTGTGGACCCAGATAAATAAATGAAGACTTGTAGGCAATAAAAAAAAAGATGAAAATCACAATAAAACATTTAAATAATATTGACATTGCCCATACACATAGTTTTTGTTAATACTGAAGTATTTTAAGAACCTCTGGTAATTTTCACACGTGGGTGTACATATAGGAAAAGAACAGAAAAAAAATAGGAAAGTTAACAGAAACCTACAATTACTCAGTTACTAATGAAGTTCATAATGGCCACCGATTAGAAGGATAAACTGCACCGTAAATGCCAGTACTTAGAGTACAATCATTTTCGCTAACAAAGAACATGAGCTTTTCCCTTAAGTCTTAATCTTTGAGTTTCCGAAACCATTCATTGGTTTTCTTTTAAAAATCACATTCTCCCTAGTAAGTTATATCCTGTACACATATTCAAAACTAATAATAATATAAAAAAGAAAAGATTAATAATAAAAGAAATAAAATAAGAAAACAAACAATACATAAAAGATAGTACGGATAGTAATTAAAGTTGTCCGATCATTGTCGATGTACCACCGGAAATATGGCCAGACAAGACATGAGAAAATAAAAAATAAAAAATTTTGATCAATTCTGAAAGCCTGATTTATGAGCTAAATTTAAAGTAATGTTCAAGGTTTTCAACTTTTAGGTCGCCCAAAACTGCTCAGTCTAATGCTTTATGGTCTGATTCCATTTCATACTAGAATCATAGCCGCAATATAGTAATTATATTTTTGTTTTTACATTTAATCCACTCTGCCCTATTTTGATATATAACACGTAAAATATTTTAATTATCATTAAGTTAAACTGTGTGGAATATCAATACTCTGCGTCAACATCCATGGCGTAGCTCGATAAACTATTACTTTTGCTGTATTTGTAACAATGTAGTATGGCACTATTGCGAAAATACAAAAAAAAAAAAAAAA
>KZ808808.1:130456-148458 GCA_000696205.2 Oncopeltus fasciatus
TTGTAAGTTGATGTGAACGGTTTCAGACAAAAGACGTTTGTGTTGGTAGGGTTCAGTGGAAAGAATGGTTAAGCTATCGAAGTCAAATGTGTGTGCTTCATGAAAAACATGTTTGGTGAGGGCAGTTTTTATTAGTTTATTCTTGATGTCATTTTTATGGTTATTGATTCTGCGGGAAATCGGGTTTTTTGTTTGTCCAATGTAAGAGCCTTGGCAATGTGGTGTGGAACAGGGAATTTTATAGACGACATTAGTTCTGTTAGGAAGGGGGATGGGGTCTTTGAGGATGGTGTAAATAGATTTTAACTTGTTATTGGTTCATTAAAAAAATAAATTTTTTTAATTTGTGTTTTTTTGGATCTACCACGACCGAACCCCAACTAAAATCATCTTAGCATACGAAATAAAGTGTGATATAAATAGAATGTAAAATAGATGCCTTTACGCATATAATTAACTTAATAAATTACACTAAATAAATCAGTTCGAAAAACAAGTTGAACGACAAAATTGGTCAAATCGGATTGGTCAAAAGATATATCATCTCATCACACCCATAGAGAATGGCTAAAAGATACGTTCTTAAACGATAGAACCATCATTATTGAAATTTATTACTACACTATAAATTGAAAAAAAAAAAAAAGATTATTTTATTCAATTCATCATGTAATCATTAAAATAACCTGCACTTTGGATATTTAGCGGTGAGGGAAGCGATGGGAAAATAACATAATTGTTTAATGGCAGTCATAATCCTAGACATGTGAGAGAAGAAATGAGTCTGTATTAGCTATCATTAACTGAACGTTCAGCAGGGAATAGAGGGCAAGGGGGCAGTCTGTTCCCATTTCCTCAGTAACCTCCTCCCAAGGAAGGTATTACGGGGTCAGGTTAGCCGTATTTGAAGCATGTTTTTACGGTCAGAAAACATTTAATGTGCAGCTAAGGCAGTGCAGGGGAGAATTCGAAGACTGGAGGTCAAATTTCTTTTCTCCGCACACATTTGGCAGTCACACTTTCCAACCATCCACCCAGCAGAGCAATAAAAATCCAAAAGGAGCGGTCTGTACATGGACGAGCTCATAGTGTATCTAGGCAAAGATCTGTTGTACATTCAAAAGGAGAGTTTGTTGACCGTAGATATTATTCTAAGATGATTTTAGTTGGGGTTCGGTCAAGGTAGATCCAAAAAACACAAATTTAAAAAAAGTATTTTTTAATAAAGGATTATCAGCCGACGTTTCGGCTTACATTGTAAGCCATCTTCAGGGCTATCATGAATATGAGAGAGGACGTCCTGTCCCTAAGTTCATAGGATCTGTTGTACAAATCACAAAGGGATATTTATTTTCAACCAATAGACAATCGAACATTTAAAAGAGTAACATATGGATATTTTTTAGTGTTTATTGCGTAATAAAGATGTAAAGAATAGGACGTTAGTATAACCTTAATACAATATAATTAAAATTAATTACCTATGAGAGCTTTTCTTAAGTTTTAATAATGTAATTAATAATATGGCTTTAGATTTATTTAAAAATGTATGAACACCTTGTTACACTTTAAGATATGTAATATCTTCTAAATAATTCTAAATAACCAATAATTACAGATTGAAAATTTTGACTGATTGCTTTTAAATTAAAAAAAAAAATACTGAGTTCACTACTGAGAAAAATATATGTCAAACATAAGACTAGCCGGTAGGAAAACAGGATTATACATAATATTTTCAACAAATTACTTTAATATGACTTGATCGTTACTGAAATCAAGGTTTAGAAAATGTCATTCTTCACCAAAAATCAGGCACAATTTAATTTAATGAAAATACAATAGCAAAAATCGATTTAGTCTCAATATAATCATATATCATCAAGGCTTACGTAAGTCTTGGCCCAATACAGCTATTCATAAACTCATGCTAATGGTGGAGTATAAAAACTCCAATAACAAATTTTCTTTTTTACCATAAAAAAATAATGAAGCCACTCGACACACCTAGTTGCATAACTAAATATATACCTCATAAACAAGTTTTTTTCATAAATGTGTTATAAATCACAATTTTTGAAATTAATAAATTCCGAACCCGCTATAACTTTAAACTTTATTTTCTTAATGCTAATAAAGGGGTGTAAAAAAAAAACTATATTCACTTCACAAAGAAGATGAATAAACAAGGAATAGTATTTATGCCCACTTTTACAGACCACACGGGAAAGAATATTGTAATTAAATAGAATTTCTGAATATTTGAAATATCATCCTTCCTCAAGCAGCACCGTTTACCGAATTCAGGAGTGTAGACATTGGCTATAAGTAATTCTCGTGAGATTTTCGAAAATTAGTAGACAATTTATCCAATCCTGTCTACTGCACAATAAAAACAATGGGAACTAAAATCTAAAATTTGTGTATATACTATTTTAAGCGGACTATTCTTTTAGCTTCCCAAGCGTAAGATCGGTTAACATCTATTGAAAAGCCGCCGCTTTTGGTTAGCATCACAATAGCTTGATATTCCTATGAGAAGTCTGCTAAAGAATGAAGGACTATAGCTAAAAAGTCGAATAGAAGTAAAAATTATATCGATACAACGCCCGTTATGNTTCTAGATCTCTGTACGATTCAAGTAAGTAAGAATTTATTTTTATTAACCGAATCAAGAGCATTTTCTCCACTATGATATCAACGGTATATCAACTGACAGACTGTATAGGATATTATATATGTATGGTCATGGAAAGAGTACTTGAAATAATGAAGTTCAACTAATTGAAATTATTGTAAAGGCTGTTTGTTTCATTTCATTTTTTCAATTTGACACAATCATCCATAAAATGTTTTTCGAATAAAATATTATTTATTTTAGGATTATACATTTTGATCTTGCTCTAACCCTTAATTTCTCTCATCGGAACTCAACCAAAAAAATGCATTTTAAGTAATAAATGCAAAGGAATAGAATAAAAAATCTAACTGTCGCAGCCAGACTCGAACATGGATCTCCTGCTTTCCGGGCCGGTATGTTTCCATTACAACACCGGGACGAGCCAGATAACTTATTAAGTTCCCAATACACTAGCGAGTGCCAAACCCACGAGAAAGACAAATACATCGTCTTATGTTCGAGGGAGCTGGCATTGTCAAGCTATTTATCAGACTCTCGTTAGTAATTTTTTATTTCTTTTTATAAATATTGTTTTTGTTGTGGTATTTAATCCCACGTAAATTTTAAACAATAAATGGAAGGGAATATAATAAAAATGTATCTGTCTCAGCCAGGGCTCGAACCGGGATCTCCTGCTACCGGGGCCGGCATCCTAATCATTTGCACCACCGAGACTAGCCAGATAACTTATTAAATTCCCTCCAATCGTACTGGGAGTCTAAACCTCCGAGAAAGACGAATACATCTTCAAATGCTCGAAGGAGCTGACAGTGTCAAACTATTTATCACACTCTCGTTATTTACTTCGAGATTCATTAGGTTCGAGCCCTGGCTGAGACAGATTTTTTATTTTATACACTTGCATTTAGTGTTTAAAATTTACTTGGGATTAAATACCACAACAAAAACAATATTTCTAATTCCTTTGAGTTCTTGCAATGAAAAGCCTTATTACAGGACGGACTTTCTATGTGTTAGATTATAGAAAAGACCAAGACTGAAATCACATTTTTAAATGTTAGCTGAGCTTTTACATTTGTTACGATTGTTTGTTAGATGTTATAGAATATATATGTGTTATAAATTACCTGTTTTGTTCAATACAATTTTGGTAATGCTAATAACAAAAAAGATGTTAAGATTAAAAATTATAGAATCCCCGGAAACACTCTCTTTCGATTTCAGCCATTAAAGAACGAACGCTAGAGCGTCTCTCCAATGAGGGTTAGATAAAGATGCTTTGAAACGCTTCGAAAGTCGTGCAAGAATACAAAAGGATAAATAGCTCGATTCCCCTTGCAGTAAATCTGCTGAAACAGAGACCATAGTGACAGAGCATGGTTACGAGGAATCAGCACTGCCATTTGACTGAGGATAACCCTTGCGATAGCAGCGCAACAGAATCCTCCTCACGTACGTCAAGGTTCACATGGCAGCTCTGACCAGTGCTCTGTCCACTGCTCCTCTGATAATTCTTTGATTGCTACTCAGCTACACGCAGATTACTGCTCACCCTGCGGTCCGACAGCTGTTTTCACCTTCTGCGGTTCTCTTCTGGATCTGTAATTATGTTTTTTGTTATATTGGTTCCTTGCCGCTTCTCAGAGTAGAAGAGCATTGTTTTTTCAAGCAATCCTTATTATTTTTTTTTTTTCGTTAAAGAATGGTCTATCCCTTTGTTCTCCACGAGACGGCTCCATACATGCATATTCGACTCAAGGTGTGAATGTTCGGGTTGTCGATCTCCTAACAATATCAGATAGGCGGCACTGGACAAGACTGAAAAAATGCTGAACATAAAATAACGATACCGATTTAACAAGAATGAATGAAAATTGTTAATGAGTAAATAAAAACGCATTTTAACATGGAAAACTGGGACTACCTTGAAACTTTTTGAAAATATTTTTTTTTTAAATATATGTTGTAAATTTCATTATTATTTTTATTTGCAAAAATATTACATTAATTAAAACTGTCGGCTCATACGTTTACTACGTTAAAATGTTAAGGTAAGCCAAAAAAAAATTTATAAAATTAAACTTATAATAGTACATTAGATGGATGTCCGTTAGTTCTCTAGAAGAGGTGAAATAACTAGCACTGTAATTTTATTTATTTAAGTGTTACACACCCGTTCAACCCTATTCTAAACACCCATGGCCCAGGACAAGTTTTAATTAATGAATAAAAGATTGCCCTGAGTGGGATTTGAACCCGAAGCGCCGGGATTGCGAGACCCGAACGGATCCCCTACCCTGGCGGGCCAATACTATAATTTTATTCATACAATATAAATTTTTTTATCATACCCACTGAAAGCCTTAGAGGTTTGGGGGCCCGCACAAAGTCAGTCTTGTCCCCCGGGACACGTATTATGGATGTGTTTATTCGGACCCAGGATATGAGAAAGTGTGTGATCAGCATCATTGTGAAAGACTAGTTTTTTTTTTCTGTTCGATAATGGTATGACTCCAATTGGATTGAAATCATTAGGGCTGAGTGTTCTCAAAGCATAAAATGAATTACAACGAAAAACGCAGCAAGAAAAGAACTGATTGTGATCATTTATCCTGGGACATAGCCACTTGACCACCGTGACCTATGTTGCAATTCCTTATCAACTCCTAAATCCCAAGTACTTTTATTCAAAAATAGTAAAGCAATAGTTAGCTGTAGCAATTGCCGAAGACAAGATGAAGAGGACAGGATATCCTGCAGAGACCTGGAAGAAGGAGGTCACGGTCGTGGGAAAGGACGAAATCCTGAACGCTGGGCCGTTGTAGTGCTAGCCAACACGTAGCATCTCCTTTCAGTAGCCTGTACCATCTGAAGTACCCTATATACTACTATTCTTTCACTATTCTGATTAAAAAATGCAATGGCTGCACAGGAAAGGGTTAATCCAGGGGAGGAAGAAGAAGGCTTTATTCTAAAGCAAAAGTTTATTAGTTACCCCAAAAATATATACATGATACATAAACCAATATCCATTTTTAAAAAAAACATTGGTAAATTCTACGCCAAGTAATATTATTTAATTAGAATTATATTTATTAGTATGTTCTTGTCTATTATTTTTGCTATTCTGTAAATATTCCTCCGTTATTGTTATTATCATTGTCCTGTTATTGTTAGACATATTGTTAGTTTAGGTATAAATTGGTATATACATTGTTCTCAGATAGTGCTCTTTCTTTAATATGAAATTTGTTTGTTGCTTTTAAGAAAATGTAGTCTCAGAGTCTTGATTTTCTAAATCATTCAATTTTCTCTTGGTTTATGATAAAATCCTAGGATTCAAAGCTTGCTTCTGTAGGAAGTTCACAGAAGCAAGCTTTGAATCCTAGGATTTTAATCTCTAAGTCTAATTTGTCTAAACAATATGTCTAACAATAACAGGACAATCATAATAACAATAACGGAGGAATATTTACAGAATAGCAAAAATAATAGACAAGAACATACTAATAAATATAACATACAACTCACTCAAAACCAACATACACTTTTATACTTCATACCTAGGCAAAACTTGGTTCTAGTTCATTTAAAATGAGAAATGCCCTATATTCCGTGACTGTAAAGTAAAATCTGATTAGTACTATATCCATAATCCTGAAAGTAGAAAAGTAAATGAGAGAATACATTTATTTTTTATCAATAATTTAAAAGCATGAAGTAATCTTAATTAAAAAAAGAAAAGAAAGTAAAACAGAAAACTCAATAGTCAATTTTTCGCAATTATCTTTTAAGGAAATATAGGTCTTCACGACTGCCAACTTTTTCATACCTTCATTGGAGATATTAAAAAAAATAAACGACTAAAGATGATTTCAAATTTTTATCAGAGGTTAAAATTTTTAATTTTTTAAGAAACAGAAACAAAATTTCCTATAGACGTAACTTCTAAAAATTTTAACGAGTTTGCTAAGGGCTGAACGCGAAATACGACTATGTTCAAAAATATCGTCGGTGCTTTGTTATTAGTGTTGTTACAAAAATACTGCACAGATCATATTGCGAGTCAAATGAAATTATAAACATTTAAGTTATTTGAAAGCATTCAGGAGAGTAGAATTGACCCACTTACTTTGAAATAGAATGCCAATTTCCGAATATCATTATATAAATAGGCCTTAAAGATGCCCATACATTTAAAAAAATAAATAAATAAACTAAACATTAATAGAATTAGCATTCGCTAAGTTACATTTTCATAAGAATCATTGCCTAACGTTTTCCAAAACATTTAACGAAAATAAAACATTAAGGAATAAATTTAAGAATGATACTAAAAGGATTAAGAGATCCTCCTTCATCTTCTTGTAAACCGAAAGCTTTGAGAATGTACTTTTCTTCCTCTTTTAACTTTTAGTGTTGTAATATCAAATGTTTAGATCATTTACAATAACTTATATCTACCTCTAAGAAAAAAAAACACATAAAATATATAAAATAAATCATTCAAAGGAGCTCCTGCTTGGTAGAATTTTATTGAAACGAAAGAAAATTAAAAATAACAAGATATGTGAGTGAACTTATTCTTATAAGGGTCACTTCATATCTTAGTAGAGAAGGATTTCACCGAGGGAGTCATTGTCACAGAAATTTGTGAATTATATCATGAAATAAGTAAAATCTTGTTCATTTTACATCAAAGCAGGCAGGGGGGCTAAAAATGGATTTATTCCTTAAGTACTATATGAGGAATATAATGAAAAAATAAGCTGAATAAATAGAGAAAAAAAAATTAATTTGTATGTAAAGTTTTTTCCGGGTTGGACCGTGTAAAGTTTTTGATGGTTGCCGAGCTTTCGCACATCCTGTGATGGCTTCTTCAGGGCTGAACAGAGAATGAGAGCTGAGAGGGGTTACCCCTGGATTTGAAGACAGCTCTCATTCTCTGTTCAGCCCTGAAGAAGCCATCACAGGATGTGGGAAAGCTCGGCAACCATCAAAAACTTTACACGGTCCAACCCGGAAAATACATTACATACATCTGATGACTGTGGAAGCCTACGTGAACAAAATTTAATTTATTTTCAGATAAAAGGAAAGGCTAAACTCAAGACTTCCACTGTAAATCGGAAGGCGAGGGAAGTAAATAACCTCTCTAATTAGCGAAAACCATAAAAGTATTCAGCATTTCATTGATAATGATTCGCAATGCATGAAGCTCTTTTAACTCGTTAAAACAGGTGCATTATTTATGCTCACAGGAGTCAGTGTCTTATTCTGCACAAATCTAAATAAAGAACTCGCGAAGAAAACATATCGAGGTCGGATGTGTCTCAGCACTGGAAGGTCGAATGGGGGCTAAAAGACGGACCGTAACGAAAAGCGATTTGTCTATCCTTAGTGAGTCGCACACCTTATTATTTCACATATCAGTTCAGCTTTTGTCTACCACACTGTGTTTTTCTGTCAGTCTTGACGACACAGTACTACACAGGCAAAAACACAAACACACACACACACACACACTCGTACACAAGCACGAAATGGGTCATGCTGTGTGCCCGAGAAAAGTGAGAAGCAAAATGTACGCCCCGACGACCTTGGGATCCATCCAGGGTGGAAGAAGAGCCACGGCACGGATGCTCCTGAGAATAATTGACGAACGTCAGAGAGTGGGGTGTTTTGCCCTCTTTGGTCTTATTTCGGGGTCCCTTCTTAGACGGCACTTTGTCCACATATGGGGGGGCGAATTGTTTGCTTAATACCCGAGAAAATCTCCTCACAAAGAGGCAATGGTGAAGAAGACATGAGCGCACCCTCTCCCGACAAGACACGTTGTTTATTAAGACGACTTTTTCTGCCTCGTAGAAAGTACCCATTCTTCGTCAGCAACGTTTCCATTAATGAAGGTATGATGCAATGGGTTATCTTATCACGTCAATTGAATAATTTCTGTTAATTATGTTATTTCCATTATCNAACATAAATGATTGATAAATAAAGAATTAATATTGATATAGGAAACTAATTATAATAGAAAATTACATTTCAAAAATTTGAATTTAATATTTTCAAATATTCCATTATTTTACTACATTTTTAAAATTCTAGTGCCGTAAAAACCTAATTCCTATTGAGATGCTATGAGAAAGGAACCCCAAGCAGTTAAATTTAAATAATACAATGAATTCCAGAAAACTATAATGACAAACACTCAATGAAATATCAAACACCATCTTTAAATTCGAATAGCAGCCAGCGGAACCATTACTTTTAGATTTAAAAAATTATTTATATCAAAATTACACATTTGATTATTTGGGCAAAATAGTCTAAGTCAGGGTTGACAATTAGTTGTTATAATACCTTAATGAAACCTAAGAAGACTTTTATTAATCGTTTAACATTATCAGTATATGTCTTAAACAAAACACAAAATTAAAAAAAAAATGTATTATTTTGCTTTTATAAATGAAACTTTATCCATGTACTTTAATGACCTTAAAATCTAAAACCTTCAATCATCCATTTAATACTTCACGAGGGGTAACCAATTTTTTTTTTTTTTTTAAACAACAGTACCTTACAAAGGTTTTTAAATAATTATAGAAGTACTATTATCTAAATTGAATTTTGTTAATTGCAAAATAATAACAAAAAATTGAAACGTCCATAATTTATAAAATTAGAAGTTCAAAATAACTAAACATAAAATCTAAAATCCTAAATCTAAAATATAAGGGTTGAAATTAGATTTTGGGATTTAACTAATTGGTTCTACAATAATGTTAGTTTATTAATTGTAGTAAATATCATACGTAGTAATTATAATGGTATTAATTAGTTTATTAATTAATAATTATGATCAGCAATTATTTTCGTTTTTAATTACAACAAAAAGCACTTCATTGACAGAGCTAATTAAGCCTTCATCGTAAGGTTATAACCATATTTATCAGCTATCAGCCAAAATGTTAAAAGATGCAAAATTAAAAATGTAATTAACATTAAAAAAAGGAAACTTGATATAATATATATTTCGATTTATTGCTGTGAGCCGTCGTTAATCGCCGAAACGAATTCCAATCGTTATTTACGATTAGAGATTGAGAAGAAGGAAAAGGAGACAAGAGGAAGAAAAAGGGAGATGCGAGAGGGACGATAGTGGGCGAGAGAGAGAAAGAGGGATGGGAGGGACCATTTATGGCGGGAGCCACGCTTCTCAGATCGGCCGGCAGATAGGGCTCGTTTAGGGTAAACAGTGAGCATGCTCTCCCCACAGAGCGGCGGTGAGCATGATGGGGCCTCTTCCGAGCAAGTGAGAGAGATAAGCCTGGAGAGATTAGAGCACCGCTGGAACTTCCCTAACTTCACAATGAAGAACCCTTTTTCCATAGGGGGGCGTACTCGCGAATAGCAGAATCTGTACAAGTAAATCGCACGAGCCTCAGCCAACCACAGTGCACAAACTGAAACTGCTTTGCCATCAACCGATCTTTAGTTTTGCAAAATATAAGAAGATAAATCAAGAGTTTGTGTGAGGGTACGTCTAATCTGGTGTGTATGTAAACAGATGACCTGAAGGGAAATCAAGTTATTCACCTCGAAACCATGACGAGACTTTTGAAAATTTCAAGGGGTCTTCACCGATCCTATATTGAAAAGCCTTAACTATGGTTCGTTAAAAATTATAAGAATGTATCTATGTACGTTTTCCAGAATTTATATGAAAAATAATGGAACTAAACAAAGTATTTATAAATATTAATTGTATTTGTGGTTTTTAATTCCACGTAAATTTAAATAAATTAATGCAAGAGAATAGAATAGAAAATCTAACTGTCCCAGCCAGGGCTCGAAACTGGATCTCCTGCGAACCGAGCAAGCGCGTTATCCAATTACGGAGAGAGAGATAACATTAAATTCCCTGCATTCGTGGGGGGGAGTCAAAACCTCTGAGAAAGACGAATACATCGTCTTATGGTCGAAGGAGCTGATATTGTCGAGCTATTTATCGACTCTCGTAATTTACTTTTTATTTTCATTTAAAAATATTAATTTTATTTGTGGTTTTTAATCCCAAGTAAATTTAAATCAATTATTGCAAGGGAATAGAATAAAAAATCTAACTGTCCCAGCCCTGGCTGGGATTTATGTGGGATTAAAAACCACAAATAAAATTAATATTTATAAATGAAAATAAAAAGTAAATAACGAGAGTCGATAAATAGCTCGACAATGTCAACTCCTTCGAGCATAAGAAGATGGATTCTATTTTCTCGTAGGTTAGACTCTCGACACTAGTGCTGGGAATTTAATAAGTTATCTGGCTCTCCTGGTAGCGTAATTTAATAACGCGCTTGCTCGGTTAGCAGGAGATCCAGGTTCGAGCCCTGGTTGGGACAGTTAGATTTTTTATTATATTCCCTTACATTAATTGATTTAAATAAAGTATTAAGTGATAAGTATGTTTCATCCGCTATTGACATTTCAAGTAATCCCTCGATGTTATTGGCACAGTTTTGAGCAATAACGAATTTAGCCATCGTTTTGCATTTAAATTCTAAACTTTATGTATGTATAAATTTTAGGGGCCATCATTTGTAGTGGCAAGTAGGTAGGATCAGAAAAAATATAGAAAAAAATTGTTTTAAATATGTCATGAGAGAACTAAGTAGCTAAATTTATTCAGAATTCGCTTAAGGTAGGAATTGAAACATTAAAAAAACAACAACACTTTTTTAGTTTAAAAACACAGTTATAACTACATATTTTAAGATCAAGTCTTTTCATTGCCCCTATCCCCTCCCTTCAATTTTTGTGCACGCGGGTAGCTATGTATCTACTTCTTGATAAGGTGCATTGATAAAGAACAAAAGATCCTCCTAAAACCTAACTGAATACCTACATATTTTTAGAAGGACTATTTTTTTTATAATCATCGTTTCATAATCAGAGAATTTATTTGCAGTGTCTTGTGTTTCAAGTGTAGGTAAAATTAACTAATAAAAACAAATTATTTACCGTTTCTTCTTCCGGGTTGGACCGTGTCAAATTGGTGTTATTTGCCGAGCTTTCGCACATCACATGCTTCGCATATTCACACAAGTAAATACTTCTGACGACCGTCGAAGCCTACGTGAACATAAAAACAAATTGCTCGAATTTGTTTTGGAGATAAATTAAGAACATGAGATAGTTTTACTTTTAACCATATTTAAGGGATGTAGGAAATTTTTTGAAAAGAAAAGCAAATAAATATGTCAATTTGATTAGTTAAAATTGAAGAGGAGAGACGAACGTCAGTAGAAATAGCATATTTATATGGCGACGGGTGAACCGAACTTTTCGTCAAGAGTCCTCGTAAATGGGACGCACGACATCGAGAGGTCTTTGTTGTGGGACGGGGTGACAGGGGGTAGGAGAGGGGTGAGGGGTAAAAGCAAAAGGAGAAGTCCCCCCCCCCCTCCCCCCCTAAGAACGGGGCGACACATTAAAGTGAATTAGGTGGAGGAGCGAGAATCCAGGAGGCGTGATTGTGGTGTGGGAGGGGGGAGGGGGGGAGCGAGTAAAAAATCAGGCGAGTTTCCAGAGTCGTGATCCATCAGAACAAGTTGCTCATTGGCTCTGGCTTCTTCCGATCTGCAAAGAAATGTCGAAATAGTCTGACTCTCTGTATAATAAGGCAGCCTAAACATGTCTCGAGCTCAAATCATGTATGTGGAGCTCAATAAGTCGAGAGAACCATTTACCCCTTATCGTATTCATGGCGGTAATATCTGGAACTGGAAAAAAAAAAAAAATGTAAAAAACCGTAAATCCCTTTCATAAAAATATTAATGCATGGTACGATTAATGCACACTTAAATAAATAAAGAGGAATTCTAATTAATAATACAAACAATTTAAAAAAAAAATATTAATCTATCAGTCCGCAACAAAACTACCAAAAGAAGAGAAATACAACCTGGCCTTAATTCTAAATATCCACTTGAATTTGTAATAAATAATACTCAAAATACTGTTTTAAGGAAGACTCAATGTTGAATTCTCCTACATAGCTTACTACATTCATACTTCGGTATCATATTACACTATGGCAATTCTATATTAAAATACTGTAAATTATTATTGTTTTCTCATGACATTGTATTTCAACAGCCCTGAAGATGGCTTATGTGTTTTGTTGTTGTTTTTTTTGGCTCATGTAGATGTATTTTTTTTTTTGGATCTACCTTGACCGAACCCCAACAAAAAAAAACATCTAATAGTACACTATATTGTACAACTAATAGCTTATATAACTAATAATATCCAAAACCACACACAACTTTTATATAAGACGTTAGAGGATTATCACGTGACCTCCAACATGAAAGGCACCGAGGAAGAACCCAGTGCCGTAGGTGTTTAATGAGAGCATGCTTTTAAAATTCCTCCACGAAGCCATTACTGATTGTATGAGAAGTATAATATAAAAATAGTGAGAAGAGTGGAACAGCAAAGATGGCCAGAGTTAAACAAACCGAGAAGATGGCTACCGATCACGGTAATAGTGCCATTTCCATTAGGTAAAATATTAAATTTTTCATTTGCTTATATTATAAAATTATTCATTTTATCACTTTTTTCCCATTGAAATAATTCCATTCATGTAGACCAAGAAACAAATTTTGTAAAATTCAATTCGATTTTCTCTAAACATACCTACCTGTATGGGAGAAGTTTAAAAAAATATGGTTCTCATGAAATAATACAAAAAATTTTCTTATGTATNTAATATAATTTATTATAATATACGATATATAATAATATGTAATTCAAGGAAGCCTTCACTGTCCGAACGTCAGCAATTATTTAAATAAAGAAACTACATTGATTACATATTTTTGTTACATCCCGCAATCCATAAGTTCAATCGGCCCATTAAGAGGCTTCTGGTGCATAAAATAAAAAGAAAATTGTTAGAGAAAACATTTTTATTACACCGTAACATGAAACAATAAGCGGGAGACTTAATTTTTGTTCAATTAAAAAATAATCCATTTGTTATAATAGGCCATACTATTTGCAAGGTCCAGTGGGCTTAAAAAGCCCTGACTGCTCCGTCATGAACATTCTAAATAATATAATAATTTGCTAAATTTAAAGTAAAAAAAATTTAACTAAAACCAACAAAAAATTATGAAAATAAAATCGTGACTAATAATTGATTGCGTGTATATATGTGTGTGTGTGCGCGCGCGCGCGCCCGTGTATGTGCGCGTGTGTGTTTGTGTGTGTGCGCGCGCACTCGTGTATGTGCGCGTGTGTGTTAGTGTTTGTGCGCTATAATGTTAATGTTTGTGTGTTATAAACAACTCACAACAAAATTCAACTATATATTTATTAAATTTACATGAAAGTTACATAGAGATTTTCAGCAGGGAGAATTGAAAAATCAAATCGTTCATGATGTAGTCCAGAGCGAGCATACCAGATAATCAGCATATTTAATGCCCAAGAGTCTGGCAGTACACCAGTGGTTGAGACGTTAAAAGGTTTGCGGCTAGAGTCTTGGGATTCCCGATTCCAGGGTAATTTTCTCCCCGAAAAAATAGGTTTTTAAAAGTGCCCTGGTAAACCACACATACGATTACTCTTCAAAAAAATATTTTTTGTGATTTCAATTATTTTATTTTGAGGCTGTTCAAAACTAGTCACATTAACTTTTGAGTATAACAGCTGACGAATTACCATGCAACACTCGTCAAGTAAAAGAAGAAAAAAATGAATAAAATAAAGAAAAGGAATATCTTGTTAAAAAAGAAGATCTGACTATTCCATTGAGGTTGACAAGTGCATAATGTCAAAATTGAACTGTAGACCTTCTCAAAAAATTGAAAATCTTACAATTTCTGTACTTGCATCTCTGATGTAAGCAATTGTTACAATAATGTAAGCATCTTATTTCTGACAGCTTGTATCAGTCAAATAAAGATTCAGCAATGTATAATGATTAAAGTCTCATACAATTAGACAGAAACAAAAATCTACTTCAAAAAATATAGTTATTAAATAAAATAAACAATAATAAAATCACTGATAAAATTTATTGATAAAACCGATTAAGTTAGCCACACTAGCGTTATCTACAGTGTGCCCGATATCTGATGGCCCCCTCACAGGTGTCCTAAAACACTCTAAAATAAACTATATACACAATACGGGGTAGGTTAATGAGCTACGGTCAGCCAACGTTCTCAGATTTAGTATATTTTTTGAAAAAAAAATTTTTTTTTTTGGTCTTTGTTTTTCTATAACTAATCGTTCTATGAACGATTTATTATTTATTTCTATATTATTCTCAATTTATAAAAAAAAAAAAAAAAAAAAAAAAAGAAAGATATTTAANAGAATAAAAATTATAATACCAAAAGAATTCTTGTACTTGCATTTTATTAGAAAAAATATCTACGCATGGAACTTACATATTATAACAAAAAGTTAAGAAAAAAAAAGGATAATAAATGAAAGATCAATAGAAACAAGAAATTGATACTATGGAATGAGTAAAACACTCTAGTTAACAGTTTATCATTCATTAAATGAAATTGGTCTTAAAACATATATTTATATATATATATAAATTCATATATATAACAGTATGAACACACACATTATCAACATCTAAGTTAGTCAAATCATTATTTATTTAATGAACCTGTTTGCAACAAAATAAAAACTTAAAAATAAAAAAGAAAATTTTCTTAGTTAAGTAGCACTCATGAAGTAACCAATATAAATAATAATTATCATTCACAACATGCGAAGAAATAAATGTATAAAACAAAATTTTAAAATTGAACTACGAATTAAGATAAATTCATTTAAATATTTGTACAGTTCGCTCAATAACACAAGGTCACATCAATTCCATTCTATATAAATATTACAATATTAACCAGAGAGAATACCTTACAGTTCTTATCAACTATTTCTTTTTACAAAGTTACAATTTAAGAAAAAAAAAAAAAAGAAAAAAAAACATAGCTCCATAAATCCTTAATTCGCTTAAATTAACTCCTTAATTATGATTAAATTGCATTTCATTAGGGTAAAAAAACAATTTTAATAAATTGTCTAATCCCCCCAACAAATACTTCTTTTTTTTTAACAACTCTTTGGTTGCAGTTTACAGAAAAACAAAATAAATAAATAAATAGAGTGAACTGATGTTGAAATATTCTAAGAGAGAAAAAATATTCACATTTGAAAGGAATTTTTTTTTTGGTCTACAATTTCGGTTTTAGAAATAAAAAACGGTAGCTCACTAAGAAATGTTAGAAGAAGAAAGGCTAATCCCATTAAAAAGCGTAAAGGAACGAATAAGAGTATGGTATCATCTGCAATGTCAAGTGCAAGAGTAAACACATACATTTTTCTATGTAACTATCGATATATTTAGTTCAGGGTAATGATACTGAATGTAGACAGATAAATTTTTGACTGAGATATAACATCTAGGAGGTAAATGCGATACTGTCAATTTTTTCTAGAAAAACTCGATTTTCAACGAGCAATTTTTTTTTCTTTTTCAGGACAGGGAATAAATAAAAATGTAAAAAATCCGAAAATGAAATTTTTACTTTCATCCAAACTCTGTCATTTTCGGGAGTAGGAAAAGAAGAATTGAACAAAATATTTTATCTGCACACAGAGTAAAAGAAAGATAACATATTTATATCATTGTATTTTAAAAAATCCACACTGTTTAGATTTATAATTTATAGCTAACTCAAGACAACTTTTAAAAACATGAAATATTTATCGTTATCAAAATTTTGGAGTGTTTATTTACAGATTCCATTGCCATAATTAATTTTCATTAAAATATTCAAACTTACTTACATTTAAGGAAATANAAGGCGGTGGAGGGGCGGCGAGGTGGTGGGGGCGGGTAAGAAAACCCAGCGGCAGCCCCCGGCCTCCCCACATAGTGCGCCCGACGTCCTCCCCACCCCCGCGTACGCTCCGGAACTCTGCAGGCCCTCACAGCCGACATCTCTTCTCCTCCAGCCAGGATATCTACAAGGTGGGTAGCATGTTTCGACTCACTACACACTACCCTAGACTAAGGACGCTAAGTAATATTACCTAGAGTTAGGAAGTAGAATTGTTATTTTAAAAAAAGGGATACAATAAAGAGATCGCCCAATTAAACATTGCAGTCAATTCGTATACTGTGTCTTTTAGTTTATCTTTTCAATTCATAGCAAGTATCTGAATTGACATTCTGAATTAACTCTTTATTAAAAAAAAATTATTCTGTACATTTTTTACACTTAATTTTTTGATGGGGTACATGATAATAGTCCTTGCTCGTCTATCCCGGGATGTAACCCGTCCTCAGAGAGGAGCTCAGGTTAACCCGCGATAGACTATCCGGCACTCATCTTCTCCTTATCCTAGGATAAGAAGGAGACTAGGCAGGGAGTCAAGGAGGGATTGAGAGGGGGAGAAAAATGCCAGTGCATTCACTCTCCAAGTATCTGAATTCAAAATAAAATTACAGCTTTATAACACTAACAAGAAATTAACTATACAGAAATTATTTGTGACTTAAATGTACGTAAGCATTTATGAGAGTTACAATTAGAAACAAAGAAACAGTTGTCAGGGTCTCAGAGACTTTAACGCAAGATCGCCGGAGACTTTAATGCCGAAGCCAAGGGGAAAAAACGTAACATTCGTAAACACTATGACACTTAAGATAAGGAAAGAGAAACCAGACCGTAAACAGCAGAGCACAATTCCATACACATTTTGGCACTCTCTCGGAGTCTTAACGAGAGAAAAAAAATATAGTTCATGTTCCAAAGGGGGCGTAAACAAGGTAGACAGGATTCTCAGAGCACCACCAACAGACTCCAACAAATCGCAAACTGAATACTCGTTAATACACACAAATGCATTAAAACATTTATTTTTAAAATGAAGAGCTATCACGTGGAACTCATATGATTCTAAATTGTGAAATATTTAAGACAAAAAATATATAAAAAGATTAACTCTATTAAAATATAATAGGTTTAATAATTTTTATGACCAAGTGCAATAACATAACAACAAAAATTAATAAGACTGAACAACTGTCTAATAAATCTCCTTGATGTAACTGATAAAAAGAAAAATACGTATTTTTTCAAAAACGAAAATTCAGAATGCGGTTTTAATTTTTATTATTTTCAGGCTTATTTGGTAAGGCGTCCAACTAAGGTTATTTTCATATTTTAGATTTACATTTAAGATTTGTGAAAATATTACTTATAAATCTTACGAACATAATCAGAAAAACTTTTATAAATTACACCATATATAT
>KZ808809.1:31184-43583 GCA_000696205.2 Oncopeltus fasciatus
AATAATCCATTAATTTAGGTTGTTATAGTGGTCGAAATAATCCTGATTTCTGTCTTTTATTAACTAATTTATAGTAAATATATCAAAGGGTATTTATAGGGCGTAATAAACTAGAAGTTGATTGCCCTCCATTATGATATACTACTATACACTAAATAATGGAAACATTCCGGCCCAGCAAGCAGGAGATCCAGGTTCGAATCCTGGCTGGGACAGATAGATTTTTTTATTCTATTCCCTCTCATTAATTGTTTAAAATTCGCGTGGGATAATAAACCACAACTAAATTTATATTTCTAAAAAGTTTGATTCCTTTGAGAAAAACCAGCTAAAAGCGAACCAGCGTTTAAGCCACCCTCGTTATCAGTAGGAAACGACACCATATAATAAAATCTATGTGATAAATAAATATTGAACCTTATCGAAAGTAATATCACCGTAAGTTCCATACACAGGGGACAGATCCTCTAGGTTTGGGAGAGAGAGTGTGGCTGCTGTCAAGAGCCGTTTTGGGGTCATGGGGACTCCGACATTGCCAATTCTCCGTCGGACAGCCGAAATATCCGCCACCATACATGTGCAAGATACGCAAACCCTAGGGCCTCACAAAAATATATGTTGCATACAATTGCCAGGAAGAAAAATTGTATTTTCCACTCTCAGAAAGATAGAGAGATCTCTTCATTCCCTTTTCAATTTAAATTGCCATTACGACAGTAAGAAAAAAATAAAATGGTCTCTCAAGATTGGAGTAAGATTACTTTTAGTGAAAGACAAATACTTATCGATCTAATGAAAAATTAAATTTTTTATAGGCCACATTCTTCATACGCTATGTTTTCTACAGATTGTCCGATGATAGTTGACAAATGCCAAACTCACTCACAATCACTTAATTAAAGTCAATGCATAGGTTAGAAATTCTCAAAGTAAGTACGTCACACACTTAACTAAACGAATTCCTTTAACCATATTTGACCCCATATATGTTAACATTTTTAGAGGTTATATCGGTTTGGTCTAAAGTCCTTTTAGAATGAACACAAATTACCACTTAAATCGCCCAATTCTACAGTAAACAATATTTGTGCATACTCAAATTTTAATACTATCAATAAATAATTAATTTCTTTTGAAAAATGTGAATTTATTTCACTATGAATTTTAGGTTTTAAAATTAGCCCCATTCCTGATCAAACAATGACTAATTTATAAATATATTATTTGGTTGTGGTTTTTTATCCAACGTAAATTTTAAACAATTAACGACAGGGAACAGAATAAAAAATCTCTCAGGAGATCCAGGTTCGATTCCTGGCGAGGACAGGTAGATTTTTTATTCTGTTCCCTCTCATTAATTGTTTAATGGCTAATTTATTATTAAACATATAAATTTAAATAATTACTTTAAAAACAGACTTAATTTTTGTTTTTCTTCGTTATAACAATTGTTATAATAAAGTTTATTGAACTAGAATGGTGAAAAATTAAAATTTCTAACATTAACGTTCTAAATGTTTTTTATACAAGAAATAAATGCTTGTAGATGTTTAAAAATGTAACTAGAAAGGTTGAACACTTCCTCTACTCTTCTCTCCCAGTTTTCCTGAGAAGTAGTGACTTCTCTTACAGCACTCATTGCTCTTCCCGGCTTGAAAGAAGAAATAAGTTATTTACTTTTTCTTTTTTTTTTCTTGTGTCCATTATAAATGAAACTATAGAAATCTGCTTGCACTTTATGCTTCATTGACCTAATATAATATAAATATAAGATTATATACATTGAAGATAAGATAAAGTCAAATTAAGAAACAATATGTTATATGATGTTATGTATAATGTATGTATAATCACATATTTGATTTAATCATATATGAAGTCACACTTTTGACGGTATAATTATATTTTTATAACAACTGCGTGCGATACATAATTTATCAGAATCAAATGAAGATAATAATGGTATATATCTAGATTTATACCGACAATCTTAGAGAAGATGTATCCAATAGTATGTTATGTCAAAGATCATCAGTACAGTTAGTAAGATGAAATATCTAGTAAGTATAGAGTATTTATCGCTCCAACTGTATGATGTTTATCACCCAGTCTCATTACGGCTGCTACAATGTCGATGGTTGCATAAAAACGAACCGACTCCAGCCGGGTTACGTAAGCCCGGCAAAAACTTCCCCTTGTGCAATTTGACACACTTCACGGTCAGATTAGCTGCACAGAGCTTTCTCAATTATATATTTATAAAACAGTTCCACAGAGGCACCGATTTTGACCCACATTTCTGATTGAAATACAATAAAACAATAAAAAATGAATGGAGAGAAAGAGAGAGAGTGAGAGAGAGAGAGAGAGAGAGAGAGGGTGTGTGAGGGAGATTGAGGGGGTGAGCTACTCATTCACATTAAAATTATTACACGCTTAAAAAGATTAAAGAAACATATTTTTTTTTTCAACAATCAATAAAGTAATTTATTTCGAAAAAAGAGTTAGGTTTTCTAAGGAAGCTATATATTATTCTTTACAAAAAAAAATATATACATACTTTTTTATTATTTACTTAACAAAAAAAAATTATGAAAACCTTAATGATGTATTGGGAAATTAACTATAAGAAGCTAATTGAAAATCAACTTTACTACATACAAAAGGAGAGTTTTTTTTTACCGTAGATATTATTATTAGATGATTTTAGTTGGGGTTTGGTCAAGGTAGATCCAAAAAAAAAAATACAAATTTAACAAAAGTGTTTTTTTAAAAGATTATCTGCCAACGTTTCGGCTTACATTGTAAGCCATCTTCAGGGATGCCTATCAAGAAGACGAGAGAGGACGTCCTGTCCCTAAGTTCACATTTCCATGACTGTCATGGAAGACGTATATAGGACGTCCTCTCTCATCTTCGTGGTAGCCCTGAAGATGGCTTACAATGTAAGCCGAAACGTTGGCAGATAATCCTTTATTAAAAAATACATTTTTTAAATTTGTGTTTTTTAGATCTACCTTGACCGAACCCCAACTAAAATCATCTAAGAAGTTTACTACATACAGTATTTATAGGAAATTATTTTTTTTAAATTAAGTAAAATCCACATCTTTGAATAATATAAATCACTTATAATAATGATGTCTTCGAGATAAGTTTGTGTTATGCGTTGTGTGTTGAGAGTGGTGTCATTGGTCTCCTCATGTGATTGTCATTGAAAGTCATTTTTATTTTTCATTATAATCAAATTACATAATGTTATTATTTTAACAGAATGTAATAATAAATAAGAGTTTAAAAAATATATTGTATGAGGATATATAATTGATATTATGATTTTTCTGTTACATGATCTTATTTAAAATGGTTTTATTATGTACATCGGTATTATGTATAATCACATATTTGATATAATCATACATGTAGTCATACTTTTGACGGTGTAATTATGTATTTATGATAACTGCGAACGATACATATCTATCAAACGACGGGAAGAGAAATAGGAGAGGAGTTGTAAGGAGAAAGGAGAGAGATAAAAAAAAAAGAGAGAATTATTGCAATATATTATTTTTTTATCGTTGTCTTAGCACTGATTCACGTTCACAGACATTGATCAGCTGTGAGAACGCTCTCAGAAGGCGTTCGTGAGAATTTTTTTTTTTTGTAATGCCACGGAATGTAGTGTTGGTCAATGGTGCCTACCAAAGTTATTCCAGCTCAGAAATGTTGGTTATTTTGGTCTCAGAGCTCTTCTCTCTCGAATAGAACTGTATAAAATAACCAAATTTCCAAGTTTTGTAAAGGGTAAGAATATACAAATAAAATTGCAAATTTGAACTTAAAATTCGAAAAAGACAGAGAATAGAAAGAAAAGTAATGTCGCAGTCTGGCTCAATGTCGACCTCGTAGGGAGAGAGAGGCGCTCAACTCTTCTTTTTCATTCTCAAACATTTTCTTTTTTATAAGTTCTTAGAAACATGAATGATTGAATACAATTTCCCACCTTTTAGGCTTGGAACATTTTTTAAATAACATTAATAATAATAAATAAAGATGATTATTATCAACAACGAATACTTAAATATCGGTTTGGTCTAAAGTCCTTTTAGAATGAACACAAATTACCACTTAAATCGCCCAATTCTACAGTAAACAATATTTGTGCATACTCAAATTTTAATACTATCAATAAATAATTAATTTCTTTTGAAAAATGTGAATTTATTTCACTATGAATTTTAGGTTTTAAAATTAGCCCCATTCCTGATCAAACAATGACTAATTTATAAATATATTATTTGGTTGTGGTTTTTTATCCAACGTAAATTTTAAACAATTAACGACAGGGAACAGAATAAAAAATCTCTCAGGAGATCCAGGTTCGATTCCTGGCGAGGACAGATAGATTTTTTNCGCAAATATTCAATTTTAAATGGGCCACAGTTATAGCTCCTTTAATTTACAATATGTGAAGCTGTGTAAAAAAAAAAAATATATAATTTTTAACCAACCTGAGTAGTTCAAATTTCTTTCAGGAAATCTACTAATAAATATTGTCATCCAACTACATATAAATGAGAGAAATCTAAATAAAATGTAACGTTAACTTAAGGTTTTTTAGAAAGACGATACTTTTAAACTTTGTGATACCTGAATGGCCTTCAGCAAGCCTACATTTGCATGCGAATTCTTGTTCAAGTAGCCGAATCAAGGTGGACCAGGGCAATAAAAATTCGACTTAGCAGGGGAAGGCCTCAGAAGGTATATCTTATGTGCGAAGCACAGTGTTCTCTTGTCCCCTTCTCCATATTTTTCGTACAACGTCTGGGTATTTTGCTCAGATGTTATTTTAAGACAATCCTGTATGTTTGTATATTTACATTGCGTTTGACATCTAAGAAATTATGAAACAATAAGAAATCCGATAATAGTGCTGTTAAATTCAGAAAGTATTACCCTTGATTCCTTAATTAGTAACGAAAAATAAGCAACAAAGTATTCTGAAATACTAGAGAGAACATTTTAAAGAAATGAAGAAAAAAATATCTGAATTTATCATTTATACCACAAGCTTAAACACAATTTTAAGAATAATATGAACTATACGTAAAAAAAAAAAGGATAAACACGTATTAGACCAAAGGAAAAAGTAGTTGACCAATTAACATTTGCATATTTTAAAAAAAAAAATTGGCAGAAATTGCTGAATTATTTTTCTACAATTCTTTAATAAAAATGTATTATTAAAGATTTATAGATTGATTTGTTTTTTATTATTTGTATCAATAAATGATAAAAACCAAATTTAAAATTTATTTTAAAAAAATACTTTCATGAGTTATCATGCATATTTTGTGATAGGTGTGCATTAAATTATTTTACGTTAAATAAGTGATATGTCTATGGAGTTATATCGTATCATATTCGCATCATCATAGATTTACACTTTTTTAAACATTTTTGAGTATTAATGACAACTAGACATGATTTCTGATTTACATGACTTTTCCTAATTCGAATTTATTATATATTGCTGAAAATAAATAATCTCTTTTGTTTTATACATTGACGTAATTTTAGTTGCATATGTTTCTGTATATATATATCCACAAGTCTCAAACGAAATAAATCTAAATGTTATAAATAATGAATAATAGAAATGCAACATGCAATGCAGACAAACCAAATTTACAAATGATACTTAAATTTTCGGGGAAACAAGTCGCTTAACGACAGAGCGAAGAATAATGCACTTGATAAGAATATTAAAAGTTGTTAAAAAACAGGTTAAGTTGACATTTTTTTTTCGTTTCATGCAGGCTCGTATTCAGTTTAATATAACTCAAAACACTTTTGTAGGAGGACAAATAAAATATTTTAGTAGTTATATAGCAAAGTTAAATATTAATTTATTCACCTGGAAAAGAAGTACGGCCATCAGTACATACCTGAAAATGAAGAATTATAATTAATATTGACATATACAGTAAACAAAAAAAGGATTTAAGTAATTAATTAATTTTATTTCTAAAAATTAGTAAAAATAAGTAAGTCGCTATTTCAAATAAGATTGTGAAGTTTTGCAAACCAGATGGGAGAAAACATTTTAAAACTTCTAAAGACAATTAATGTAACGGTCATTCTTATTGTTTATTGTCTTGAAGGTCGTTTAATGAATCGATGAATTTTAGGTTCATGATTTTTAAATTGCCGATGCAATAGACCAGAAAAAGACTAAACGACACAAAACAAAATTTTTCTTTCTCAATAAAATGAAAAAAACTAAGTAGCAAAGAATACAATTATACATATAAATCGTGATATATAATATTCATAGCAAATATTTATGCATTATTTATATATATATTGTATGTATAATTTACAAAACAATTGAGGGACTATGAGGTTAATAGTCATATTACATAAAAATTATTGGAGATAAAGTAATTCTTCGAGGGGAAGTAATTTGGAATGGGTGTGGAGCTGGAAAATTATCTTTGCTTATTTCTCTGAATTTTTAATTAATACCTAAAGACCTGTCATAGCCAGAAAAATGTCAAACAATGTCTGATACTAATGCCACTTTTGCCGTAATATTTAATATTAAATTTAAAAAATAATGTCCCACCTCTAAAATAAGAAGTACAAATTCATCAAATGAATAAAATTAAAGTCTCAGCAGATGAAAAAATAAAGGTTCAGTCAATAAAATATTTTTTATTATGAAGATGAATATGTTTATTAAGGTGTAAATTCGTATAAAAGTCATGTAAACAGTCAACTATAATATAAGAATATAACATGAGTTCTCAGGCTCAATGTAATTATTTATAGGGTTATTAAAAATTCTATATGTGTATATGTGTAGGAAAACTGGAGCCAATGTTTTTGGTCTTGGTCTCCCTTTCAACTACTTAGGGTCATTGAGAGAGAGGCTATCTGCAGATTGCCACCCCATTCTAACCATCCATGACTCAGGACAAGCATCAATTTATAGATAAAAACTTGCCCAGGCGTGATTTGAACCCTCAGTGATTGCGAAAACAGAACGGATCACCCGAGGTACCCAGGAACCCATACCAATGCTTATTCAATTGTTTTTTCCTAAAATCTCTAAGATACTATACTTGAACTTACGCTAACTTCATTCTTAAATAATAAAAAAAAGTGTCAATATTTCTTTTGACACATAAATTTATTACATTCTATTCTTTAATAGCATATAAAGCACTATAAGTTCTCTTAGCACACTCTCAGTGTCCATTGAAAAAAAAAAAAAACCCTTATCGTTAAGTCTTAGTAGTTTTTATCCTTAGATAATTTTTTTTTTTAAAGTGAGTGTAATGGCGAAAAAGGAAATCCTATTTATAAAACAGTTTCAGCACCGTTTTCGGATTTGGATTGTTATTACGTTAGTTATTTATGAATAATACAGGATTGTACCTTTTTCTCAAAAGATAAGGTTTGAAAATTAGTCTTTTAGTAATTGTTTTGTAATCTACAAATGGAGAGTGGTGTCATTGGTCACCTTCTCTCATCATGTGAATGACATTGAATATCATTGTAATCAATCCAAGTATATTTTATGTAAAAGAATGTAATAAATAAATAAAAGTTAATTAAAAAAAATACAAATATAGTTCTATATATATAAATATAAGTCACTTTTCATGTCGATTATAGAGCAACTTCTTTTATACTCTTTTCATTAAAAGTACATGATTAACCTTGAAATGTATTCTAAACTGTTTTAATATTTTAAAGGTTATGTAGAAATATCGGAGTTTTTATATTATGTACTAATATGATTATATTTATTTTTTTCTTCTAGGGGTTAACTATCATTACAACTACACCCCTCGATAAACTATTTTTCTAGTAATGAAATATAAACAATATTAGTTTTTTTTTTCCTTTTCTTTTTTTCTTTTCTGTTCTGCATAGACAAATTCATCCAAATACCAAAATAAAAGAACAGGGGCGCACCCTAGTAATGCATTAGTTAACTATTAATCAAAATATAGTTTCCAGACATATATGTCTATTTTTTAAAAGTTTTTTTCTGTTCTAAAGTGGCCTATTTATACATATTATTTGATAATAAAGAAGGAAACGCATTAGGAGACAGAATAAATTTAAAAACCAAAAATTACTTTAAACCAATCAGCTATTAGATCAAAAGTTTATCAGCAAATAATCTGCTGAGAGACAATCATACGAGTCTCTACATTGGATGATAATACTTCACATGCGTGTCTCACTTGTAATCTACAACTATAAATAATGTAAAAATAAAATAGCCATTTTTAATTGAGGAATTACTTCCTACACTACTGAAGCTAATGTTTTGCTTGATAAAACTTAAAGGTTAAAAAAAAAACTGAAGTGGCGCNATGATAATACTTCACATGCGTGTCTCACTTGTAATCTACAACTATAAATAATGTAAAAATAAAATAGCCATTTTTAATTGAGGAATTACTTCCTACACTACTGAAGCTAATGTTTTGCTTGATAAAACTTAAAGGTTAAAAAAAAAACTGAAGTGGCGCCTGAAATAACGAAAGCAATCTTTTCTAATGAATATGCAATGATTGTTAAATTGGATTTATAACACTTTAGATAACCGTTTATCTATCAATTTAAAAATCGAGTAACATAAAATCTGCAAAGTCTTTCGGTAGAATTCAAACAACTTTTAACTTATTTATGTGGATATTCACAAGCACAATAGACATTATTTATTACTGTACGAATCCTCAGCCTCTATCTCTTGTGATCATCGCCAGCTAGATAGTAACTATTTTTATAAATATTATCAATATAGCCCTTACCACAGCTGTTCAAATACTCTTAGGGCGCTCAACTGATAATTGACATTATGCCTAGAAAAATCGATGGCAGAGTTACTTAATACTTATTCCACGGTTGATATTCCTCAACCTAAAACATGTGATATAGGCTCTCTTCTTATAAGATGTGACGGTGAATTCCTCTCGGAGTCACACATATCAAGCGGGGCCGGAGACACAAGAAATCTCTAGACAGACCCCAGGTCCACGTAGGAGAGGTGGCGCCTGCCGGACAAAGAAGTCGCTCTACCACAGACGTCATGCCACCACTATCTAAAGAGACGACTGATTGAATCGCTTCTCCTCCTCCCACAACGGTCTTCCTTCAAGAGCCCTCCCTCGCACCATGGCCAACAAGACCGAGAACGGTAAGGATAGAATGACATCCAGAGGAACGAAACAGCCTTACAAGAAGAACTTAAGCCGCATGAATCAAATAATTCTCTGGTTTAACTCAAAAAGGCATTACCGACGTGAAGTACAACGTTCAATAGTAAGGTGGGGGACAAAGTACTCACTAAAAACCTTAAAACAAGTTGATCAATTAATACTCTTTAGTGAACAGGATCTATGCGTTTGGATAATTAAGACTGTTTCAAAATATCCTTGTCACATATCTAACTTCTTCAATAAGGCCAATTACATTATAGCAGACGGTAGGTTAACTTTTACATGTTGTAATGATATTCTAAAATATATGATACCAATACAATTTACACCTTGAATGGCATTGTTGAAGTGCATAGGTCATTTACTGCTAATATAGTGATTCTCGAAGTCATATAATAATCAAACTTTGCTGTGGATGGAATTGCAAAGGTAATTATTTTGATACCAGAGATTTTTTCTTCCACATTTCTAATTTTTCTTCAGAAATTACACAATTCTGAAATGGCACATTGATTATTCAAAAGCTGATCCGTTTAAACGTTAATCATGAATCCTAATTGAGTTTTTACAATGGTAATCCGGTTTTTCGCACAATTTTTTTTTTTTTTATTCGCTGTGTGCTTTCAGAATCTTAGGAGATATTATCTGTGCTACTTGACCATATCTTGTGATTCGGTGCCAGTTCAATCCAACAAATCTCAGCGCGTTCTTTGTTTGTCCTGGAAGCTATTTAAGTACAGGGCATTTAAAACCCGAACTATAATTCATTTTTACCATTTCATTTTGCCAGCACAAAGAAAGGATGGCTACAAGATGCCATCTTCTCAAACGGCAAAGAAGTCGATGTGTGTGTGCGGTCTCTCAAACGGAGAGGTGACTGAGCACTATCTGTGCTCATCTTTCTGATGATAGATCAATCATCTATCTGATGATGGGAAAAGTGCTCAGGAACTAAAAACATCTAAACAATAACTTTGTGTTATATTATCCTTGTATTAATTAACGTTCGCTACCATCAGGAAAACAGCCTAATTGAGTTCCATTTTGTTAACTGTAAGAAGAATTATTTAATAAGTAAAATTGGAAAATAGTAGAGAGGACCCTTCAGGTAGTTTATATTCATATAATAAATATATTTTATTCAAAAATCATTTCAATATCTGATAGTTTATGTAAAAATAAAATAGCCATTTTTAATTGAGGAATTACTTCCTACACTACTGAAGCTAATGTTTTGCTTGATAAAACTTAAAGGTTAAAAAAAAAACTGAAGTGGCGCCTGAAATAACGAAAGCAATCTTTTCTAATGAATATGCAATGATTGTTAAATTGGATTTATAACACTTTAGATAACCGTTTATCTATCAATTTAAAAATCGAGTAACATAAAATCTGCAAAGTCTTTCGGTAGAATTCAAACAACTTTTAACTTATTTATGTGGATATTCACAAGCACAATAGACATTATTTATTACTGTACGAATCCTCAGCCTCTATCTCTTGTGATCATCGCCAGCTAGATAGTAACTATTTTTATAAATATTATCAATATAGCCCTTACCACAGCTGTTCAAATACTCTTAGGGCGTTCAACTGATAATTGGCATTATGCTTAGCAAAATCGATGGCCGATTTACTTCATACTTATTCCACGGTTGATACTTATTCCTCAACCTATAACATGTGATATAGGCTCTCTTCTTATAAGATGTGACGGTGAATTCCTCTCGGAGTCACACATATCAAGCGGGGCCGGAGACACAAGAAATCTCTAGACAGACCCCAGGTCCACGTAGGAGAGGTGGCGCCTGCCGGACAAAGAAGTCGCTCTACCACAGACGTCATGCCACCACTATCTAAAGAGACGACTGATTGAATCGCTTCTCCTCCTCCCACAACGGTCTTCCTTCAAGAGCCGTCCCTCGCACCATGGCCAACAGGACCGAGGACGGTAAGGATAGAATGACATCCAGAGGAACGAAACAGCCTTACAAGAAGAACTTAAGCCGCATGAATCAAATAATTCTCTGGTTTAACTCAAAAAGGCATTACCGACGTGAAGTACAACGTTCAATAGTAAGGTGGGGGACAAAGTACTCACTAAAAACCTTAAAACAAGTTGATCAATTAATACTCTTTAGTGAACAGGATCTATGCGTTTGGATAATTAAGACTGTTTCAAAATATCCTTGTCACATATCTAACTTCTTCAATAAGGCCAATTACATTATAGCAGACGGTAGGTTAACTTTTACATGTTGTAATGATATTCTAAAATATATGATACCAATACAATTTACACCTTGAATGGCATTGTTGAAGTGCATAGGTCATTTACTGCTAATATAGTGATTCTCGAAGTCATATAATAATCAAACTTTGCTGTGGATGGAATTGCAAAGGTAATTATTTTGATACCAGAGATTTTTTCTTCCACATTTCTAATTTTTCTTCAGAAATTACACAATTCTGAAATGGCACATTGATTATTCAAAAGCTGATCCGTTTAAACGTTAATCATGAATCCTAATTGAGTTTTTACAATGGTAATCCGGTTTTTCGCACAATTTTTTTTTTTTTTATTCGCTGTGTGCTTTCAGAATCTTAGGAGATATTATCTGTGCTACTTGACCATATCTTGTGATTCGGTGCCAGTTCAATCCAACAAATCTCAGCGCGTTCTTTGTTTGTCCTGGAAGCTATTTAAGTACAGGGCATTTAAAACCCGAACTATAATTCATTTTTACCATTTCATTTTGCCAGCACAAAGAAAGGATGGCTACAAGATGCCATCTTCTCAAACGGCAAAGAAGTCGATGTGTGTGTGCGGTCTCTCAAACGGAGAGGTGACTGAGCACTATCTGTGCTCATCTTTCTGATGATAGATCAATCATCTATCTGATGATGGGAAAAGTGCTCAGGAACTAAAAACATCTAAACAATAACTTTGTGTTATATTATCCTTGTATTAATTAACGTTCGCTACCATCAGGAAAACAGCCTAATTGAGTTCCATTTTGTTAACTGTAAGAAGAATTATTTAATAAGTAAAATTGGAAAATAGTAGAGAGGACCCTTCAGGTAGTTTATATTCATATAATAAATATATTTTATTCAAAAATCATTTAAATATCTGATAGTTTATGTAAAAATA
>KZ808809.1:88411-100416 GCA_000696205.2 Oncopeltus fasciatus
ATAAATAATAATAATAATATAAATCAAATAACTTCAAATTTCTTAATTATAAGTGAAAATAAAAGTGTCACGACTAGTGTTTTCATAATAGCTTGAAGAAGGAAATACAAAATCTGAGAATCACATTCTTAGTTGTAATTAATAGCTCAAATACTAGCCGCAGACACGGGTTTAGCATCAAATTTCAGAATAAAATAATTATACCTTAGGACAGAGCAATCCTTCAACATCACACATCTAAAACAGGAACCCGTTCAATGTTGTACCTTGGTCCTTACGAAAACACAAGAAGAGGAATGGAGCAAAGAGTTGTGCTCACAAGGGTCTTAACTCAAATGTAAAGTGACGTATGAAGATCCGACGAGGAAACACTGATGTTCCGAGGAAATAAATGTAAAGCTTTGGAGACAGGCGGGTCACAAAGTAAAGATGAAAGATGGCCAGAAATGTGAGCAGAATGCGTTCCACGACATCTGACAAGATGGAGGCAAGAGATATGCCAGAGAGACAAGCATTCCAAGACTGTAATTAGAATTCTATTGGACAAGCAAGAATGTTCTATTATATACTTTTCTTCTTAGTATAAATGATGTACATAAATTGTGTAAATAGTTCCCATTAATAACTAACTTAGTTCTAAAAAAAAATATATGTTCAGTTCTTCTTAATGTTTTGAGCAAAAGGAAAAAAAACCTCCAAAAGAAAAGGCTTATTTATTTATTAGCTGTCAATGAAGGTATGTTATTACTTTTTTTTGTGATTATTGCAAACTATTTAATGACTTTGTTTTCTGCTAAAATCAAGTGATATATGTATATAATATATTTCAAAGTTACTGATTTACTTACTGAATTAAGTATAAATTCTGATCACTATTTGAGATGTTAACATAAAAGCACTTGAACTACTTAAGAACTGCTGAAATACTACAGTCGCACTCTATCGGCGATGACTACTACTATCGTTAGTGTATCACCGTGACGCTAGGGAGCGCGCAGTACTCTCTTTGTGAAGGATGGACTAGCTGTCAAGCCATTAATTTCAACCAGGCAACAAAGGTACGTTTTAAATAGCCGAGGATAATTGCTGGCGGAGTTTTTTTTCCATTAAAATTGTTTTCTTTTTTAATGGAGTTCTTAACCTTCTGAGAAATCCAGATCCCTTTACATTACCATATACGTAAAGAATAGTAAACTTAGAGCAATTTATTTTCTATTTTAATTGCGTCATTATTTTAAATTTTTCTTATAAACGTAAATATTTGTGTGTGTAAAATACAATTTTTGTGAATATGTACTGGCCCCATTATTGGATTTGAAATTTTCAAAGGACTATTGTCAAAAGCGCTTTATTTATTCTTTATTTTTCACATTTTCAAGTAGAATGTTCTTTCCAGCTTGTAAATTTAATTTCATCATTTACTCTTATTGAAATTAATTTTACTGACACTCGAGGAATCTACTTAGAACACAATAATCTAATAACAAATAATACGCTTAAATTTTAAATTGTGAATCCTTTTTACTCAATTGCTATTTTCCACACATCAATGTTGCCTTTATAGTTAAGCAATGGAGTAGGCTTCTGACTAGACACTTAGAATCCGTTAGATTTTATATACTTGTCATTGTTATTCTTCTCATAGTAAAGCCATTGTCCAGTGTGATTTCTTAAGAGTTCCCTTTATGACACCATGTCATGTTCCCTGATATTTTCTTGTTCGTTTAAACGAATTTAAACTCAGTTACCAGTACCCCCCTTTTGGTAGCTTCTTTGTATTTTGTCTTGCCATTAAAATTTAGCTCTTCAATATACGTCGATAAAAAAAAAGAAAAAAAAATTATAAAATTATAAAAAAATATTTTAGTTTTAGTATCTCACGATGATATATTTAGAGATTTTCAATAATGGAATGGATTTACTCGTCAAAAGGTCATTGTAGTTGGAAAGATTAAAATGGCTGAAAGAATATTGTTTATTTTACATAAATTAATTGAAACTTAATAAAGAAAACAAAGAAAAAAAACATAATTTTACAAAGAGAACAATAATTTTTAGTAGCATAAAATCGTTACGCATAAACTAAGTAAGTTTTACTGATATTTAAAATTAAATAAAATAATTGTTATTGTGTTACTAATAATCATAGAATGCTGAAGGATCTATAGCGGACATTCAGCCACATTTTTTAATGAAAAATAAGACAGGGATTGCGAAGTAACTTCCATCCCTCATTCTTGACAGGGAACGAGGCTCACTGAATCCTGAATAGTCCGGGAAGCCTTGGGCAAATTGCAATCCCTCAACTCCTTTGGTTTCCCAAGAGTGGGTCTTACCTGAGAGAGGAGAGTCAGTCTCAATATCCACCGAAGAAAGAAATATATTTTTTTATTCTTGGCCCANATATATATATATATGAATATTTCATTCATTTTTAGATATAATGGAAAATGTTTCTTACATTTATAAAAGTTACATTCATATCCGAAATTCAAATAAATGATCCTATTATATTACAAAAAAGAAAGCAACACTTAAAATATTTTGGTTCAATATTTAAAAAGATTATTAAATGAATGAATTAATAATTGAAGTAACTGTAATGAAACATTAGAAGAGAAAGATAATGTAATTATTAGGTAGTTATAATCGTATACATTTCATAAGTAAGGAAAAAATAAGAGAGAGTATTTAGATTATAGTAAACCTTATTTATATATTGTCACGTATTTGAGATAAATATAGTCATTTCAGATGTAAATAAAAACAAATATGCCAATGGGTATTATTATTTACGTAAAAGAATGACTTGCTTTTAATCATTATAATAACCAAATAGACTTTTTAAAATAGAATTTCATTTAAATGAAGATATTTATTTGAAGGAAAGATAAAAAAAATCATTGTTCTTCATTCGTTGAAAACCCACCATAATTTGACAACGAAAAAGGACAGCCACCTGCATCTACTGCATTTACTTATGGTGAAAAATGCAAAAAGAACCTCTTTGCCAGGGAGGGAGAAATGTTGGCGGCCTTGGTCGGAGTTGTACAGTCTGGCCACCCTACCCCAGCAGTCGAAAGGGCAGATCAGTTCCACGAGATTCACTGCAATATATCGGACCAATGTCACTTTAGTTTAGCAAACCCTCATTTAAAGTTCCTTCGTCCCCTAGAAAAATATATCGCGAAAATAATAACTTTATATGTTATTCAATATTTTTTTTGTTTTTAAGGTGATTAACTAAATAAGAAATTGATACTTTACTTTCCCATCTGCGGCCTTTCTTGTTATATTTATCTTGTATTATAGGAAAACGGTCAAACAATTAAATCAAGAAACTTCATTATTTTATTTAAAACTATTTTGCTTTTCTAGTTTCGTGTCTAATACAGCAACTTTATTAGGAGCTTAATATATATTTACCATTTCATCTTCCGGGTTGGACCGAGTCAAATTGTTGTTATTTGCCGAGCTTTCGCACGACGAAGCCTACGTGAACAGCTTAATATATAGTTTTATATGTAGCAGTATTTACTGATTATTATTAGAACCTTCCGACAACAAGGCTACTTCAATTAGACTCCTCCTTAGCAATCCTCCTTAGCATACTCCTTAACAATCCTCCTCCACCTCCTTAGCAATCCTCCTTAGCAATCCCATCCTCCTCCTCATTCTCCTCCTCCTTAGCAATCCTCCTCCTCCTTAGCCATCCTCCTCCTTAGCAACCTTAGCAATCCCATCCTCCTTAGCATCCTTCTTAGCAATCCCATCCTCCTCCTTAGCAATCCCTTAGCGATCCAATCCTCCTCCTCCTCCTTAGCAATCCTCCTCCTTAGCGATCCTTAGCAATCCCTTAGCAATACACCTTAGCAATCCTCCTCCTCCTCCTTAGCATAGTCCCCTATTTTATTATTGTGAACTAAATAATTAATTGAATAAAATATACCTATGAAGTCGGGTTTCAATCACAGCATATCTTTCAGAAATCATGGCAACTCTTCATCGCTATCATATTTGCAACTGGTAAATCGCCGGAATCTGGTCTTGAACAGTCTCAAGGAAAATATTAAGTTTAACGTTTTAAGACTAATAGTAATAAATTCAATTGTAAAATACTGCCATTTTTAAAATATAGAAAATTAAGGATAATCATAATAACCATAAAACCTTTTTAAGAGAGAGTTTAAAAGTCATTTGAAGCTCTAGAAAACTTTTTAATGAAACAATGCCATACTGTACACGGGTAAAAAGTTATATCGAAAAATAGGGTCAGTTGAACTCCATTCTCATTGACTAATTAGAATAATTTTGGTTCTGTCACTTACACCATCTGTCTCATACCATCAGTGCTTATGGTCTATACCGCAGAAGTTTGAAGTCCCTCTACGTTAATTCTTTATTTTATTTTTAGAGGATTTATTCCTCTGACGCCTGGTCTACACGCCTTTGGTTTCATTAATTTTTGTTTCTCAAATTACGCTTCTTAACGGCAATTAATCTTTCGATTCCTTCTTACTTCTTCCGATTACCTCTTTTCGGCTTCACATTATCGTGTACCTTCTTTGGCACTTTAGTATCCTATCTTTAAGGCAGGTGCCCTGCCCTCCCAAGCTTTCTTATTTTTTTGAATATGTCAATGTCAGTTTCTGCATATAGCTTATACAGCCATAACGTCTTTTATGTACACCCCTCGTAAACATTTTGATAAGGCTAGAATCAAAGATTTAGTTTGTATCAATATGAGCCAACTTTTCATGATTTTGACAAGTCAAAATAATATATATTGCTGCAAACATCGTTATTTAAATACCAGCTGGCTTATCGTAAATGTTCTTTACTATTGAATTCAAAGTAAATAAATTCTTTACAATTTTTTGTCACATCCACTAAGGGAGATGTCCGTTTCTGGGTTACATCTTGTACTTCTTTCGCTGCTATGTATTTCGTCTTGCTCTCATATATTTCCAGGCCATTAAGAGATGCAACCCTCTGCAGATTTTTGTAAGGTATCTGTTAAGGAACTGCAGGATTGAGCTACCATGTGAAGGTCGTCTACGTGTCGATGTTCTTCAAGTCTGTTCAAATCTTCAAAGACTTGAAGAATTTTCCTGTGAGCAGTGATTCTTCTTTCTGGTGCATTCTTGTACTCTTTAATAAAGAGGGGCCCTTCATTTGTCATCAATATAGAAAAATCTCCAGCACTCCCTCCCTTATTATTTCGGAAAATGAAGACTTATGAAAATTTAATATGTAAATGGTTTAATGACAATTACATTTTTAAAATGACATAACCTGTATTAATAAAGACTATATTATTTGATGTAATGATAAGTTATATTGTATAAGAGTTATATTGTAAAGGAGTTGTAGGTGAATTACATATCTTTTTAGTATTGAACACGCAATATTGTCGGGCAAAATGGAAAATAATAACTGATAATTTCTGGAACCCTGTCACTGATAGGGATCGAAAGAATGTAGATAAAATACTAGTTCTAACTGATAGTGACGATATCTTCCTAATTAATTTTAAATTCGTACAAATCACTCGATAAGATTGTATAATGACGGAATCTTCTAAAATGAGAAGAATTTCGTATCAAATGATCACAATTTTTAGTTTTCTCCAGGTGAACCCCAAACACCATTACCTGTTAACTTCATAAGTACGTATGACACTACGTCATACGTACTACGTAATTCAAACCCTATTTGGAGAAGGTGATTCAGATCATGTTCTTTTAATGCATTTTTCAAACATACAATTAATTCCTGAAAGCACTATCCTTTCTTCTGAGCAGTTTATCTCAGTACCGCCATTCATTCTTTTTTTTCCGCTATTCTTTATCAGCAGGTTAATTAATTATAAATAGAAATTCACGCAGGAGCTGCGTAAACCATGCGGAGTTTCCGTGTCTCTATAGATAGAAGAAGGCAATGAGCGTAATATGTAAGAACACTCATAAATATTTGTTTGGTTGTGGTGTATCATCCCACGTAAATTTTAAACAATTAAGGAGACGGAATAGATAAAAAATCTATCTGTCCCAGCCAGGACTCGAACCTGGATCTCCTGCTATCCAAGCCGGCGTGCTTAGCCATTGCACCACCGGGACAAGCTAGATAATTTATTAAATTCCCAACACACTTGCGAGAGTCTAACCTACAACAAAGACGAATACATTGTCTTATGCTCGAAGGAGCTGACATTGTCTAGCTATTTGTCTACTCTTCCTTATTTACTTTTAATTTTCATTTATAAATATTAATTTAGTTGTGGTGTATCATCCCACGTAAATTTTAAACAATTAATGTATCAAACAATTAATACAAAAAAATCTCTTCGTTGATAGATACATTCGTGCATCTTCGTGGACTCAAGACTCGCTTAACCGAAACAATCCTTTACGTCATAAAAGATACCAGACAATCCAAGATTTTTCTTGACTGGTAGATGCTGAAGGATTACTGTTAGTAGCTGATATGGAACCAACGTCAAATTAGAAGAATATAGTCAAAACAAATCTAAGTAACTTCCATACTCGCGGTTACAATTTGAATGCATCGACGCAAGAAAGAAGACCAAAGTGAAAGAATGAGGAACGTTTGGGGATGAAAGAGAGTAAGACAATTGCTAAGTTATAGTAAGTAACATGTTCTTTGAGGGCTAAATGTACTATTGACAATAAATTAGCGCTAATGAACAATGGCATTCGATGAGCACTAAAAAAAAAAAAAAATTATAAATGGATAATAATCACCGGTCATATTAATTATATATAAGAATAACCCTTATCGGCATTTGGAAAGAACTGTTTTTGCCAGTCTTCCCAATGAACCGTTACAGAGAAAGGGAACAGGTATTTTGGCAAATTCTCGCGATACCTGACTTCTCTCAGACCAACGTCTGTTCATCTGAAACATTCTAACGAGCTTTGCCAAAAAGAAATTTACCAACATTTTTTTCTTTTTTTTTTTTTTTATTTTAGAAGTGAAATTAACACTTGTATTATGACTTTGAAAAATATAGCGGTTCAAAGACGCAATAATTAAAAAAAAATTAATTCTTATTTAAAAGGGCTAATTTTTGTATAGTTAAATCTAAATTGAAAAAAAAACTAAAATAAAAATACTATTATTAATAAAATATATCCTAATGTAAATAAGTTGACGAACAGGATAGATTGTCAGAAACTTATTTTTATTTCTTGTCAGTGAAATTTATTTCTCTTTTATTTTGCCCAACATAAAAGTTGTAAAAAAGGATATAATAAATTTCATCTGGACACAACATTGGACACATAGATACTCATTTCGCCCACATTTTGACATTCATAATTACCTATTGGCAATAATGAGGGTTTGGTCGAAGGGGATTCGGTCTTGGAATTTAGATCTTGGAAGAAATGAAAATAATTTTTAAACCAAAAAATTTCTTATTATTGCCTACATTTCAGCCTAAATTTCAGGCATGCTTCAAGGCAATAGGAGGGAAGGGTATATTGCTCTAAGATAAATAATCATGACTGGAAGTCTCTCCCAATCTCTCCCCATAAAGTACGTTAGTATATCAACTATCTCTAAAAAATTTATATAATTCACATTTTGGCAAACATTTGTAAAGTTAAACTGACAGAAATAACCTTAAGTACAAGCTAAAACAATGCAATACTTATGGTACAGTTATTGATCATTAAAGAATTTAATTTCAACGTTAAAATTTTTGTTTTAATAAGATGACTTAAATTATAATGAAATTATTAAGAGAGAAAGATTATTTCAGAATAACTCGTAAGTGTTTTACCTCAACTAGTAATTAGTAATTTTATTAGGTTTATTTATTTAACACCAAATTTGAAAGAACCAGAACTTACAATTTAGTTGAGGTGCGGGGCACTCCAAATTGTTTTTGAGATTTAACAAAATAAGTTGGATACATTTGCCTCCAATTAGCCTTGCATGCCACGGACTTCATATATTCATTTCTTTAAGAAAGTGTGTCTATTTCGCGCTTTGGAACTTTTTTTTGTTAATGAATTATAAAGTTCTTAGTAAATTATAAAATAGTTTTTGTAATGGCTCTTTGCAATAGACTTACATTATTCCAGAACCCACTGCTCCAGCACAGAATGATAATCTGATTGGAGCGTTTGGAGTGACCATTCTTTGAAGGATCATACCTATTGCATTACAATTTTGAACAATGAAGTTCGTTCATGTGTTTCCATTAAAGGTTAAGAAATTCAAGTGTCAATAAAAAAGAAATCCTATTGGCTGTGAACTGATGCGGAAGAAGTGTTAATTCGAGACAGAGGATGAACATTAGTCGAAGATTGTAGGAAGCGTATAATTTTGATGTGGCATTGTCGTCTGTTCTATCATGACGTTGGGGAAATTATAAAGATTAATCAAACTCACCGTATTGCCAAACATTCTTATTCCTGTATATAATGGAGTATGTGAGTCCTTAACCTCGAGAAAACCCAGGAACACGACAATTCGCCAATCTTGTAAGGAACCCGCTTGTAACGTGACGCTTCAAGGGCATCAGGTTTGAATTCACCATCTGGTCACAACCGAAAGGAAAGTTTTTTTTTTTTAGTTGGCTAGTGATCATTGAAAATAAATTATGAGAGAAAAAGTGAAGAGAGCCTAATGCTTTGCAAAGCAATATTATTTGTAAAAAACATAACTAAAAAAATGACTAAGTTGAGTCAAACTCTACATTAGTCATTTATCACTATTTACAAAATAAGAAAGGTTAAATACATCTTTTTTTTTTTAATTTATAGCGTTTAACATTTGTAACAGTCCAGTTACTATTTGAAATATAATATCTATTTAAGGAGCTGTAAGTTTAATATCGGAGGATTTTAGACAGCTATTGGTTGGCGAGGACAGCTGCATGGGATTAGCGGATTGCTATGAACAAGCAATAGGAAGTTTTATTGTTGAAGCAAAAGTTTCAATCCCGCTACAAGTAATCAATGCCAGTTACATTGTCTTGAAAGAAGGAACTAAAACAGGAACTGAGCCTCACAATAAGTTACAATAGGCTTGTAGTTTAATCCTTGGTCTTAATAAAAAATTAATTCCTGAAGCCTATATATATGAGGCCATTGAGCATATTCTAAATCCTTCTACATTTGAATTCAAAATATATATATTTCGTTACATTTTTAGTATGAAAAAATGTAAAAAATGCAACTAAACGTTTCTAAAAAAAAACTAAAACACTCTTAAATCATTCGGGATGAAAAATATAGACAATAACAGTACTGTACCGGGCTGTACCGGCCGGAATAAGTTACTGAATTAATTTTACTAACGTATATAGCCAGATAGAAATGGCATTTAGAATATAATCTTTGATTTTAATAAATTTAAAAATTAAACAGTTATTTATAAATATTTCTCATTGATAAATCTTCATAATATTGTCATAGATATTATTCTCACTAATATTTAGCCATATAAACAAGTTATACGATACTTAAATTTGAGAAGACATAAAGATATTTTAACTAAAACAAAAAGGGCNTATACTTTATTTCAATATCAACAATGAATGATTCGATTTTTCTGAATAATGGAGTATATCATAAGGAATTATTTTGATTTGAAGTTTGATACTCAATAAATCTCTAAAATAATTTCAACTATTAAACGGTTTATATCTTTAATGATTTTTTAAGCAATAGAACTAAATGTAGAGTTTCAAGTAAACCCCCACTCCTTTCCCTGTAAGAGGTGTTCAAGTGCACGACTTTCTTAAATTTAAATTCATCTTTAATATCTTAAAAAAACCTAGATCTTAGAGGTTAAGACTATTTATCATCCTTATAATGTCTCACTTACAATTTTTTATTCAATCGCTCAAAAGTTAAATTAAATATTGAACTGAAAAAGTAATAGAAGACGAATATTAATTTTTTTCATATCGAAACTTGAAGGCTGGGAATACTGATTTATTTTTCTTTTCTTTTTTTCTTGATCATATTGAAGCATCAGTCTATGTAACTACACTTAAAGTAGTATTTGCTTGGAATTCAAATTTTGATGATAAATATTTGATAATTGATGCTGAAAATTTATTGTTTTTCGCTATTTGTATCAAGAATTTAAAAAAATATGGTAATGATATTCGACCCTCACCGATCTTTTAATTCTTGATAATTTTTGCTATTTAATCGCAAAAAAAAGTTGGTCAATTATATTTAATTTCCGAGATTCTTATTTTATTTTTCCCTCTATTGTGACATTTATAATGAAAATAATATATTATGATCAATATAGGGAAGATTTCTCATTTGTAAAATTAAGGAATATGTAGATTTTTAACAAAAAGAAATATTTATTGGAAAAAATTTTTTTTCTGGAATTGTTAAAATACTTACCTATAAGTCATACATGAATTACAGCACTATCATTAAAGTGAAAGAATTTTTCTTGTACAATTATTGTACTTGAAATGATACTACACAAAAATTTGGCAGGTCTTTCGACTCGAGAGTCAGTTCTAATCTGTACAATGCTGGAAAAAAAAATTGATACCAACCGTAAATCTTTGGAGTCTCTTGTCAAAGATAACATTAAGCTCTAATGGAATTAATAGAAAATATGAGATAGACGAGGCTAATTACTTATCTTGGTTGATGGCGTTACTTGTTTGAATTCCGTGGATTTTTGTTTCCCTAAAATTCTGGAGAGCTAAATTAAATCATTTTGCGTCAAATTACTGACGAGAAAAAAAACCCAAATAGTTTACCCTAGATATCTTATTTCAATATATATTTGAACAAAAACATTCTTAATTATGTTATATATAAATTAATTATAAGTGTCATATAAGGATATGACAGCAGAATTATCCTATCAATTTAAAACACTGCAAAGTCTATAAAAAATTAAAACAGAGAACCCATCCTGCAAGTCCACCCACAGACAACACCGCTAGTCCCAAGAGCAGTACCCTCTCTCTACCGAATCGTTGAGCCTGGGCTATCGTTCTCTTGAATTACCCTCACAACCGAAGATCATCCCATAAAAGAGGGGCCTCAACCACAACAGCAACCATCTCCCAGAAGGTAGCAACCAGTCATTCCTCAAGCAAGTTCCTTCTTTATCTTCATCAAATGATCTCTACACCTTGCTTCATTTTATTTTTCGGACAACACAACTCTGAAAATATTAAGACATTATATTATTTCCCAAATCTGGAAGGAGAGACCGTAACTCATCATCTTACCGTTTATTCAACCTCCTTTCTTTACTCTACTTAAGGTCTTCCAAAAAATTCTATAAAACGAATAATGCCTTCCATTGATTCCTTGAATTGTCTACCTAATAACCATTTTGGCTTTTGGGCGTGAGCATTCTATTACCCAGGAGCCATCATAGAATACAGTTCCTCTTTCATCCAGCCCAAAGAGTTCTGTCAGTCTACTTTTTCGAAAGTTTCTTAGGCATTCAATCGAGTCTGGCACTGTTAAACTTTTGTTTGAGCTCAAATCTATACTTCCTAGTAGTACTTACCTAATTCTTACCTTATATTTCTTTATCCACTTCTTTATGGTCCAGCAAGGATTGGGTACTCAGATTACCACCAAGTCGTAGCGGGAGTTCCACAAGGTAGTTGTTTGTGCCCATCCTATTCCCTGCAGATTTCTGCATCCATCCAAGGATCTATTTGCAAATGACAAGGCTCTCTCCCCACCCAATACCAAAACTTCCAAATATACCCAAAAGCACTTCATGCATATGTATACAGAAATGGAGTTAAAACTATTAAACCAAAATGTTTGAAAATTAATTTCCTATAACTTAAAAAAAAAAAAACCGTTCACGGCAAAGTAAAATTCAAGAGCGGAAACTTTCTCTCCTCGTGTCAAACTTCTTATTTGTTAATTTTTTTTCATAAGAATCAAATTACAAAATTTTACATATAACAGAATGTTTTAAATATAATTATATATGACGATTAAAAACTTAGACTCAATCTA
>KZ808809.1:118240-128537 GCA_000696205.2 Oncopeltus fasciatus
ATGTTAATAACAGAATGTAATGAATAAAGATTTATTAATTTTAAAAAAATAGGAGTATATAAATATCAACAGAGGGAAACTGATAACATCAAACACAGGAACTAATATCAAAATGCTTTCATTTTATTTCATTTAAGGGGACTGAAAGATATATATCTACATCTACATCTAAAATTTGAACATATTGTACATACATATGTTCGTAAAATTTCATTTTCATTAATTTATTTCACATTTCAGGTCTGAATATAGTTCAAGTATTTGAGCATAAAAATATATATTAAATGAACTCGTAAAATGTCTCCCTAATTTGGATAAAAGCTTAGTTTAAAATTTGTACATCCAATATAAAACCATACATAAGTATTTTCGTTGCTGAAAGAGTTCTTTCAAAATTAAACGGCAAAAAAAACAACATAAAAATAATATTTAAAAAAAATAGAAAATTTGTGTCCTCTCCTCCCAATAAAAGAAGCAGTAACAGCCACAGATTATGTATGTTAATGATTTCAAAATCAGATCATTAAAACTTGAAACTAAAACCATGGCAGATAGGATTAGCTGTCTACCCACTCATTATTAACATGTACAGAACACAACAAAACGTGATTCAATGAAAGAAACGCCATATCGACACTCATTCAAAACGTGGCTTACACGAAAAGAACTACAAAGAAAAAATAAAAATAAAAATACGACATAACCTTGGCATTAGAATTCCAACCAAGGTCAGGTATTTTCCTACCACTTATCTGATACTCTACAAGAAATTAATGATCACCGAGGGCTGAAAGAGAGTTTCTTTTGTAAGAAAACGTGATGGCTATATAAACGAGTTGCATAAACAGTCCTTGGTCTTAAATTTAGCAATAAAGAAAATAATGTAGAATTAAACCAGCGTTAGGTGAAGAATCGAAGGAATTTTTCAAAAGCATATATTTAATTTTTCCCGAAATGAAGTGGCTGAAATTTTCGAAAAAAAATAGCAGTGTCTAATAGCAAATTTATTGCCAATTTCCTCCACTTGGGCTTACCTGGCGGAAAATTTTTGTCAGTTTATTCAACGGAATCTATTAAGATTCTCCACTTGGACTATCATACCATCTATTGTACGTCTTCATTGGTTGTGCAAACCATCTTCCGTTGGCCAGCGCTTTCGGACATTGTCCATCTTCTGGCCGAATACATGCGTTCACTGTCACTGTCTGTATTCAACTGCCTATTAGGCAAGATGATTTGCAGAAACCAATGAAGACAGACAATAGAAGGTATGATAGTTCTATATTCATTGGTGGTGGAAATAACCTTTTAGATTATTCTCCCCTTGGACTTTGAAAAAAAAATTTTATTGCAGTTATGGGGAATTATTTCTGCATTCTCCATTTTTATCTATCATATAAGCTCGGAGTTAATACTAATTGAATAAATTATATTTTACAATAAATTATTAAGTTTCTCCATTATTGGGATAAGTTAACACACGAAAACTTAAAATTTACATTTAACTTTGATAAACAAAGAATTCGTTAAGTAAACAAATATTTTCTAATATCACTTAATGTGACCACTCCAAAGAGTTACTCTACATTCATAAATTTATGAAGAATAAATCTTATTATATAATTCCTATTAGAAATGGTGCAGCGGAAATTTATAATCTGATTTTCAGGTGCGGTAGACGAAAATTCTGAGCCCAAAAAGGAAAACTTACAAGAAACACTCAGAGGTTCAATTTACAAGACCTGTCATTTGTAACCGCCAGGCTCCTGCTGGCACAAAGCGCTCATCTTGGACTTGGAGGACGTTCAGGAGCGCTTCTATGTACAGAAAGAAGGTAAACCTAAATTAGGGTAAGATTTCGTTGTATTGATATGCTGGCATTGTGATCGAAAATACGAAACGATTCTTCGGTGGCTGTTATTTTATTTGAATCATTATCTTTAAAACGACAGGAGAGAGCGGCTCTTAACGTAATTACGTTCATTTAATAATTTATACAAATTGTATCCAGAGGCTGGGAATGATATTGTATCTAATCTAAAAATTTGCTATAACATCTGAAAATATGAGACTACACTCGCTTCTAAACACTTTTTTAAGAACAAATTTCTGCCAAAAATAACGATACCAGTTATGAAAATTACCAATAACTGTTACTTTATAGAATGTCACAATATATGCTATTGGAGAACCACAACTTCCTAGCATGTGCCGTTTTTCATATGAAGAGATTCGATTTTCACATACATAATATTATGGTGAAAGTGAAGTTAAAGAAAAATGATATTTTATAACTTTAATTTTTTTTTGGAAAATTTTTCTATTTATAAAGACGTGACAGATATCTTTCCTAATGCACAAATGTGATGCCTCTCTGTCTCTTAGCTCTATATTCCAAGACAATTCTATAACTTCGCATTAAGTAAACTCATACAAGTTCTGATACACGTTAAGAGGGAAACATGTTACGAACTTGTTTATCGTTGGCAGACTAGAGAAGGGTTGTCACATCATACCTTTCTGTCCACCTGACTATTTTTGAACTGGGTATTCCCAGGAGCTATTACAAATGAGGGTGAGAATAAAATAAAACCAACTTAGCACAGGCAGTGTTGATCATAGGATGTTAGACAAAAAGAGTCCATACACCTGGACCACCAATTTTTTTAATTCAAAAAGTAAATTTTCGTTTAGATTAGTAGTCAACCTCTAATCACTAGTAATCAAATTTAATCAAATTTCTGTAATTTAAACCCCTTGTGCATGTTATCGGCCATATTTACTTTTTACTTGAGAAAATTTTTCGTTTTTAGTATGTTGCAAATAGAAATTTTTTTTTTCAATTATTCAAAAAAGAAAAAAGCCTTTGAATAGAACCTTGAAAATGTTTCGATTTAAAAACTATATTTTGATTGGCTCCTCGTATATTTTGATCTTTCACTTATTTCACACAAATGGACAATCTTCTACAAATGTCCACTAGANAAAAAAAAGAAAAGCTTTAAAGCGAAAAATTGATACATAAGCAAGTTTGTACTTTTTATAGACATTTATAATTTTTAAGAAAGATGCCCTTCAGTGGCAAATATCCTTTAAAGTATGGAGATCAGAGTAGGTGTCTCTGATGGAGTTTAAGCGTAGAATTGAAGCAGCTGAAGTGACTTCAAACCAAAAGTTACATTAAGATAAATTATCTAAAAAGTTATTTAATTTTCTCACATTAGAATATAGAGTTATTTATAATCTACGTAACAAAGCACTAGCTGTTATAGCAGGCGCTGTATTCGCGAATGCGATGTCATAAAGGAATTATAATCAGATGTAACACATATTAATGAAGTATGAAACTGCTAATGAATCTTCTCGACCCGGTATTTTTATAGCTCATCGATGAAGAATAATAATCCTGGCATGAAATTCTGAAAGTCACAAGTTAGCCTTGTTGGTTAAGGATCGACATATTGGCAAACATTTTGCAACACTAGCCGTCGCATACTCAGCCTCCTGACATAACAGGTCAGTCTTTTACTCCATAAGATACTTTACATTATGCTTTAAGCCATCATAAGATGTTATACCACTTTGGTGGAGATGAATGATGAATGATTAAAATTCACATAAATAATACAATCATCTATCTCCTGATGAGAGATGCGAAACTAACGTGGACGTACTTTGTTTTTATTTTATTCTTTTTATTTTGAATGTATGAAACCTAAATTACAATAAAAAAATGTTATCCATGTTCTATACATTTATTATTGATAATTTATTAGTTATGTAGCAGCCTTTTTTCATCTTATTTTGCTAGTTGAGGAGGATTATATTATTAGGCAGGTGAAATAAAATATTGCAAGAACCAGATCCTCCACTGTCAATGCTGATTATTGTTGTATTGTTATCAATTTTATTATTGTTGTAGTACTGTCAGATGGCAAACTCATACATAAGCTATCATACCTTCTATTATCCGTCTTCATTGGTTTCTGCAAACCATCCTCCGTTGGCGAGTGCTTTCGGACATTGTCCATCTTCTTGGCCGAATACACGTGTTCACTGTCACTGTCTGTATTCAACTCCGTTGACAGTGACAGTCAGCACATGTATTCGGTCAAGAAGATGGACAATGTCCGAAAGCGCTCGCCAACAGAAGATGGTTTGCAGAAACCAATGAAGACGGATAATAGAAGGTATGATAGATCTATATTCATTGGTAGTTAAAATAACCTTTTAGATTATTTACTATAATTAATTTCAAATTCCAGACCCATACATAAATGGGTTAAATTTATGGCCAGAAATCTTTAATGCCAATGGAGAAGATGTCATTGCTCCAATGAAGACGGATAATAGAAGGTATGATAGATCTATATTCATTGGTAGTGAAAATAACCTTTTAGATTATTTACCTCATACACAAGCAGTAGCGTATATGTATATACTCTCTGGTTGCTGATGGCCTAGTATAATCCTACATACTCGATTATACCATGTCACACGCGCTCTATGAGACATCATTTCAAGATGCCGTGTGACACGAAACTGACAAAAAATAGAAGGACGCGTTCATCACACTTCTCACAATGAAGAACACACCCCCAATAGCCTATTTTGCACCACCTGAAAAATATTTTGCATTAGATTTTATATTTGTGTGATTTTATTTATTGATACGACGTTTTATTGCTTATTTTGAACTGCACTATTATATTTTTTTGTTGTATATAATTATGTACCATGAAAAAAAGGAATTTAATGCGTCTCTACGACTAAAACTCTAAAACTATTTATTTAGCCACTGTCGCATGATGAAAACTGCATACCGTAAACTATTTGCATTGTTTAGAACCTCAGGATGGTATAAAATTAAATACTAGAATAAACAGTTACTTTACAACGTAACGGTCGGCCTTTATCCACAATAGATTTTTTCCCAGCTAGTAAGATCAAATTACAGTTATAAAACAAATTAATATCTAGATCCGTTACGGTCTCGAAATCCTGGCCCCGCGGGTTCAAATCCAGCCGATTTTTATCTATATTTATAAAAAAAAGCTTTTACCAAGCTATGAACGTTTTGTTAGAGCCAGATCTATGTCGCCGGCTCCTAGGCGAGATATCTCTCCAATGAGGATAATTAAAGTATTATACGAGATAAGAGATGATACGTCAGGGACATATCGGTAGAATAATTGGTATAGGTCCTGTTATTCTCTTATATTCCATAAGTATCGTTCCTCACCATACAGCACATCATTTAATCCCCATACACGACTGTAATGTATTTAATTAATATTTTCTTCGTATTTCACACGGACTTTCGTTCATTATCTAGTCTAAAGAAAATCTAAAAATTATTATAAAAAAAAATCCCTTAATCCAACATGAGAGAAGATAAAATACGGTCCAGTTAAAATGTTTTATTTTAGTCTGTATCCATGCAAATGTTCACAATTTTGAAAAATAAAGAAACTTAACTCAGTATTTGAGTATTTTTATTTTTTCAAACGTGTGAGATCGCTATCTATCAGCTAACAGCTAATGGCTGTAATCATAAGAGGGAGGAGGGTTATAGGGGTGATCAGAATTAAAAATTGTAATATCATCATTACATTTTAACAATTAAAACTATTTTCTATTAGTAGAATATAGAATACATGTAAACTTATTAGGAAAATTTTTTAAGAATGTAATCGTATGTGTTATTTTAAAAATATAATAAGCGCTATTGTCCAACTGATAGTTGATGCGCACTTTAAAAACAAAAAAAAAATAATAACCATATTCAGCATGTAGATTTTTTATTGAAAACTGTTAAATGAATTAATTTTTGGAGATGATAATGAGCGGGGTTTGGGAGGAAGTCTATAATTCAAAATATTGTTATCTTTCATAGACATCTGACACTTTTTGCAAAAACACTTATTAAAGAGGATATTTAAGAATATAACTAGGATGGTTGAAGGATCTTCCTCCCCGACCAGTATAGAGCAAGATATAGTGGTCTCTCTTTAACGCTCAATGATCTTTCTGGATTATAAAGTGTAATTCGTCATTTAATCTCATTCATCATAAAACGTGAAAAATCTCAACTTGTCTCAATCTATTAGTAGCAAGGAAACTGTGTCTTATCTTTATAAGTGAAAAAAAAATTGAGGAAGAAACATTCGCATACAAGGAAAAATCTCTCATAGACCTATTTCACAAAATTAATTAGTACGCAATTGACTCGAATTACAAGGAACTAGGGGTTTTCCTGGTGGAATATAAGGTTCACTTGTTGCAAAACCCATTGTGGAACATAGAACAATACGCCGATAAGATTAAAATACGAACAATTGTAAGGAGGTACAGTAAGGAAACAGCAGTAGTTCATTTATTATAAAGATAAATTATATTTGTTCGCTTTAAAGAGATACTTGTTGTAATATTTGGTTGTTAATTTGTTGTAATTTTCTTAGTACTTTAGATATGTGCAACAAAAATAATACTAATATTAACTAATTTGAATACTTGTCAAAAATTAATAATGCTAGTGATAACTTTATATTATTTATTTATTTTTTCTCTCGCGTTTAATCACTTAGAATCATGGAGAAAGGGGCTATCTACACGGAGGTCACTCTATTCTAAACGCCCAAGGCACTGGAAATGCTTTTATCTCTCGGCAAAGATTGCCTAATGCAAACTCGAACCCACGGCACTAGACTTCCTGAAGTAACGAATGGATCCTCCCGGCGAAGCCATCTCAATGATTTATAAATATAAATATATATATACATAGATAGAGGGCGTAACCAACAAGACATGAGAGATATGTATCAGCCAANGGATTATATATATATATATATATATATATATACATACATAGATAGAGGGCGTAACCAACAAGACATGAGAGATGTGTATCAGCCAAAGGCGTAACCAAGACTTCATATTTATCAATATCTTCTTAGGCTGACATTTTGTTTACTAGGTATAATATATGCGTACGCATACACACACACAATAAATATTTAATAGTTTACAATTTTTGTAATTATTACTTCAGGTAATTTAAATTTAATGGACTCTTGAAAACTTAAAGAAAAGTAGAACTAATGGAAATACAGTAAAAACTAAGAAAGAATACTCTCTATCTCGATATATTCGTCATTACTTACCAAAGACGAAGTCGATAGGTGTAAATGTTTAGCTGTTAAATCGATTTTGAGTTTTTAGTGCCAAATTACAATCCCTAAAAGTTGTAGGATTATCAATTACTTTTATTTTCATATTTTACTTTACTTCAAACGTAAAACAACAAATTTATTGGGAGAAAATAATTTTTTTTTGTGCCAATTAAAACAGTACATTATTTAAGAGAATATATTAAAAACAAGTAGTAATTTGTGCTTGTCTTACTACTAACGTGTAGTTCGAAAGTAGGATATTACCTTATAAAAACAAGGTAGCAATTATAATGATCAATAGCAAATTTACGATCTATAAAACTTCCACAGTGCTATATTTTACTCATTATAAAGCAATCCATTGCCAATAAATAATTTAATGAGAAATTCTTAATGAAACCTTAGAGAAATGTTCTTTAACATCTAATATAAATCCTCATTATATTTTACTTTATTCTTATTATGGAATTATGAAATTGCAAGTACATTTCCTTATTTCAGACTCTATAAATGCATTAGCCTTATTGTATGGATTTGGATACATTTATTGTTTTATATTATAATTTATACTATAAGAACCTTAAAAGTTATTAATCGGTTGATGTCTGAGTGAAATAATAATAAAAACAATTGCATTTAGTTTATAATATTTCAGCAACATTCATCACACCGATTTATTTCTTTTCTCTCTGTTTTTAATTCCAAGCTAGGTATTTCAGCTTATTATTCCGTCAGAGTCGGAGAAAAACAATTTTTTTTTCTAACCCAAACTCAGGATATTCACTTTATAATATACATAGACTACTGCAGAAAAACTGTAGAATATTGAGCAAAGCAAACAAAAATTAAATTCGTTTCTTTTCAAATTTATGTGGAGTGGTTTCTTGTTAAACAAAAAAAGGTTTATAAGTAAAAATAATTTGAACAAATCGTTAGAAAAGATATTAGTCCATTTAAGATAATTATGGTTGGAGGTTCGTTGGCCGTCGAGTATAAAGCTGGAAAAACTAGTCAGGGTTTCGGCCAGGATCAGGAAAATAAAACACTACAAAATTGTTTGGTAATTATTTTTATTATTTCCGAAGTTTCGATTTAACTTGTAACTAATCACCAGGGCGAGAGTGATATCTGAAGAGATCCCCAAGAAAGGTTTAAGGTCCCATCTGAGAGTGTCTAATCTGAATTTTAGCTCTGCTCTCTGAGATGTAACCATAAACCTATGGAGATCTCTCCAGACATAACTATCGCCCTTATGATGACTTACAAGTTAAGTCAAAACGTCGGAAATAATAATATAATTTACATTTAATACATTTTGTAGTATTTTATTTCACAGATCCTGGACGAAACCCTGATTTATTTCTCCAACTTAAGACAATTATATTTAACATCCTTGATAAATTAATGTCTTGATAATACATAAATATCATCAAGCCTTATTTCATAATCTAATTTTCTACATAAGAATAAGATAAGTAATCTGATGCAAAGCTTTGTCGTGAAGGAAGGAATGGCTTATGCTCGAATAATACAGACACCCAAAAAGTAACATCAGGTGTGGAACCGATAATGATACGTAAATAAAAAAATTTGACCCTGAGACAGACAAATTGACATCCGGCAAGAAAGAGAAGAAAAAAATTGAGAAAAAGAATAAGAAAATGGCTGCCCGGGTTAACGGAGCCGTTGAAGGAGTTGCGTCAGACACGCCCAGTTACTGAGCCAGGAATCTCAATAGCCCAACAGAATTAATTATTGCATCATACTCCTACTTTAGCGCTTAATTAACAATAATTTTAAAATTATGTGAAAAATTAAAATTAGAAATGTATGTATGCTACGATAATAACATATTATTTACAATCATAGATCTAACTGAANGGCTGACATTTTGTTTACTAGGTATAATATATGCGTACGCATACACACACACAATAAATATTTAATAGTTTACAATTTTTGTAATTATTACTTCAGGTAATTTAAATTTAATGGACTCTTGAAAACTTAAAGAAAAGTAGAACTAATGGAAATACAGTAAAAACTAAGAAAGAATACTCTCTATCTCGATATATTCGTCGTTACTTACCAAAGACGAAGTCGATAGGTGTAAATGTTTAGCTGTTAAATCGATTTTGAGTTTTTAGTGCCAAATTACAATCCCTAAAAGTTGTAGGATTATCAATTACTTTTATTTTCATATTTTACTTTACTTCAAACGTAAAACAACAAATTTATTGGGAGAAAATAATTTTTTTTTGTGCCAATTAAAACAGTACATTATTTAAGAGAATATATTAAAAACAAGTAGTAATTTGTGCTTTTCTTACTACTAATGTATAGTTCGAAAGTAGGATATTACCTTATAAAAACAAGGTAGCAATTATAATGATCAATAGCAAATTTAACGATCTATAAAACTTCCACAGTGCTATATTTTACTCATTATAAAACAATTCATTGCCAACAAATAATTTAATGAGAAATTCCTTATGATACCAATAAAGAAATGTTCTTTGACATCTAATATAAATCTTCCTTATATTTTATTCTTATTATGGAATTATGAAATTGCAAGTACATTTCCTTATTTCAGACTCTATAAATGCATTAGCCTTATTGTATGGAATTGGATACATTTATTGTTTTATATTATAATTTTTATTATAAGAACCGTAAAAGTTATTAATCGGTTGATGTCTTAGTGAAATAATAATATTAACAATTTCATTTAGTTTATCGTGTTAATATTTCAGCAACATTCATCACACCAATTTATTTCTTTTCTCTCTGTTTTTAATTCCATTTATGGCCAGAAGTCATTAATGCCAATGGAGAAGATGTCATTGCTTCAATGAAGACGGATAATAGAAGGTATGATAGTTCTATATTCATTGGTAGTGGAAATAACCATTTAGATTATTTACCTAATACATTAAGAAATCGCTGCTAACTCTTGAACAGACTTCACATTTGCCATCTCGGTATTTCTAAAGGAATCCCTTGTTTCGAGCGTGAGGAATTCGTCAATCATCTTCTGGACAGCGCGATATAGCAAGCTTTGCTAGTCTGCCGAACGTTCCCTTCACTCCATTGCATGTGTGTACCTCATTGAAGCCACACTC
>KZ808809.1:136800-148986 GCA_000696205.2 Oncopeltus fasciatus
TCTCATTCTCTATTCAGCCCTGAAGAAGCCATCACAGGATGTGCGAAAGCTCGGCAACCATCAAAAACTTTACACGGTCCAACCCGGAAAAAACTTTACATACATCTGATGAGTGTGGAAGCCTACGTGAACAAGTGATGAAATGATAAAGTGGTACTGTCACCATATAACTTGTTTTCGATTTGAGAAAGTGAGACCAAGTAGAGATGGGTAAGGACTGGTTGTTGAGCTCTGGTCGCATCGGAACGATGCGCTACAAACCTCGAGAAGTTCCCATTCCAGAGTCAGCATCCTCTGCTCAGCGAATATCAATTTTACGACGAGCATCGAACCTCATCTCGAGCAGAGGCTGCCGTCAAGCGCTCTTCACTCCGTCTCTCAAACACAGCCGTTTTACGAGGCAAGACCCGCCTGTGTTTGATGATAGGTTCTTTTCTACCGAGGAAAGTTTTGGGAGGCTTTTAATGTCTTCCGTAATTTAACGCTATTTAAAAGTCCGTAACTCAAGAGCTGCGTAAGCCGTGCAGATCTTCCACGTCTACCAGCTTCATTCAAAATAGACACAACTAAGGGTAGTAACCAGTACTTTGCAAATGAAGGGGACTTAAGCCATGAACATTTGATCCAGGTGACAATACGTCCTCTCTCGCCTTCATGATAGCCCTGAATACCCTATTATCGGCAAATAATAAAAAATCTCTACTTATTAACTCCATGGTCAATTGACCTTTAAAAAATACACTTCTTAAAATTGTATTTTTTTGGATCCACCTTGACCGAACTGGAGCTGAGTAATCTGGACCGCTTACTGGCTGAACCCCTCCCTGATTACATTAAAAACCTCATAGAAGCTAAGCGTCAAGCTCGAGCCCTGTTCCAGAGGTACAGACATCCCTCAGATCGTAGGGAGTTCAATCAGCTATCTCGTCTCATAAACCAAAAACTAAGTGCTTTACGAAATGAGGCATTAAATGCATACCTGTCTAGCCTCTCAAAAGCAAACAAATCCCACTGGACTGCTACTCGCAGGATTCTGAAGTATCATGAACCTTCTGTCCCCTTACGTCGAGAAGATGGTTCCTGGGCCTCTTCCGACAAAGACAAGGTCCAAAGGTTTGCTCAGCATCTAAAGCAAACATTCACTCCTCATCCAGATCCCGATAACTTGTCCAATATCGCGGAGGTTGAGGAGTCTCTGGATATACCATTACCAATGTCCTTACCGATTAAGGCAGTGACACCTTCTGAGGTCAAGTACATTACAAACCATCTGCCTAAGCGCAAAGCACCCGGCTGTGACCTTATCACCGGGCTAATACTTCGAAATCTACCACAAAAGGCAATTGTTTTTCTCACTTACCTCTATAATTGTGTACTTTGAATCACTCATTTTCCACTTCTCTGGAGATTTTCTGAAATAATCCTATTTCCCAAACCCGGTAAACCTTCTTCTAACACATTATCCTATCAACCAATTAGTCTTCTTCCTTTAATTTCCAAAGTACTTGAGAATGCTCTTCGTAAACGAATAATACCTATAATAACCTTCTTAAATATTCTTCTTAAATATCAGTTCGGCGTCCGATCCTATCATATCTCTCAAGCAAAAATAATTTTGTCCTGGTGCATCTTAGACATACTTGAGCATTTGAAAAAGTATGGCTAACTGGTATACTATTTATGCTCAAGTTCATATTTTAAGTACCATTTACCTAATCCTTAAATCTTACAATACTTACTGTTTCTCACAGGTAAATTTTCAACTAAGAAAAAATTCTTCTAATAATGTTACATACAAAAACATCCCTATACCACTTCCTGACTCAGTCCGTTACCTTCGGTTCCATATTGATTCACGACTAAACTGGAGTGAACATATACAAATTAAGCGACAAGAACTTAACGGACGCCACGGATTCTTTAACCGACTTATAAACAGACACTCACAGCTTACAAGAAAAAACAAACTCTCTACAAGACCATAAAACGACCAATCTGGACCTATGGTGCAGAACTGTGGAATGTCGCTAAACATTCCAAAATCCAGCGGAAACAATTCTTTCAGTCCAAAATCCTCAGAATAATTGCTAACGCTCCATATTACTTGTCCAACTCTACCCTTCATCACGACTTTTATATTCCTTTTGTCAAAGACCTTATCTCCACCCGCTTCAAACTCTTCCATAGTATATTACAATTTCATCCCAATCCATATGCCCAATCCCTGTCGTCGGGCTCTTTTCCTTACAATCATCCTCGGCGACTAAAACAGAGATGGCCTCGCGACCTCCTGGGCCTTAATGCCTGAACTTATTAGGATGGGGTCAATGGACCATTTCTCCATGCATAGTGATGTTTATTTATTATTTGGTAAGTTTATTTATTTTTATTGTATACATCAAGGTTATAAAATTACAAGATGTTTAATGACAGACTGTAATAAATAAAGATATATTTAAAAAAAAAAACATTTTTTATAATATAACTGCTACGATGTTGCTATACTAGTAAAGTGTTTACGGCCGGCCGGCTTCCTGCTAACCCGCTCTTCATTCTCGCGAGATAGGCGGGCGCGTGTGAGTTATCTCTGCGATCCACAACTATGAAAAATCCCCCGGCCTTGGCTGTAATGTACATCTTCCGAGGCTTCCCCCTAATGCGCTCTCATCTCCTTAATGGCTCGAGCGAATATCGCCACAAAAAAGTTGTAAGCTTCTGTCCTTGCCTCTACGCCTTCTTATAGATGCGGCATTTGTACAACTTGTATTTCATAAAGTTTATTCTTCTTTTCAAATACAGTATTGCTTTGGAACAACTACTCTCAGTTCCTTTACAAAGGATTAAATTGTAAAATGATGAATTACAAATCTCACATATTAAAGTGAATGTGAATTAACTCTTTATTAAAAAAAAAAAAAGATTTTCTGTACATTTTTTTACACTTAATTTTTTGATGGGGTACATAATAATAGTCCTTGCTAGTCCATCCCTGGACGTAACCCGTCCTCAGAGAGGAGCCCAGGTTAACCCGCGATAGACTATCCGGCACCCATCTTCTCCTTATCCTAGGATAAGAAGGAGACTAGGCAGGGAGTCAAGGAGGGATTGAGTGGGGGAGAAAAATGCCAGTGCATTCGCTCCCTAGGTATTAAACTAAACTGACTGGAGTAGGAGGTCCCTTGGCCACCTCCTCTTGAGGCGTCGGGGAGGGTTGTCGGGATGAACGTGGGATGCCAAGGAGAGGACTAGAGGATTTGGATGTCCTTGGATGTTTGTGTTCTCATTAATGTGAGTTGAAAGGTGAAAATATATAGCGAGCAATGGTTGAATGGCTAAGCAACAGAATTTATCGTACAAGCTGGAAAGTTGTTCACGTAGGCTTCGTCGGTCGTCAGATGTATTTACCATTTCATACAAAAAATAAAAATAAAAAATCGCTGAAAAGAGAATGAATTCTCTTTTCAGCCCTGAAGAAGCCATCACATGATGTGCGAAAGCTCGGCAAATAAGAACAATTTGACTCGGTCCAACCCGGAAGATGAAATGGTAAATATAAGCTGGAAAGTGCTATATGCCTACAATATATGAGAGAAGCGCTCAGGAATCGTAGTTGATTTGTTACATTATAAGCGCCTTTGGTATAAAATGTTAAGTAGCAGAATTACTAAAATTACTACCATTATTGTCTATAAATGTTTTCCTAACGAAGATTTTAAGATAACTGTTGACCACTCCTCTCCATTACCCATTTCAAACAAAATGAAGTTTGGCTAGAATTTGCAATGAAAAGCCTAAATACTAAATTCAATTACTAATTTACATAAATAAGAGGTGCGTCACCTAACACTTGACATCAAATTCCTACATATTTTCATCAATACAAACTTTTTTGCAACAACCATAGAAAATTATGTTTTACAAGTATCTTAAGTTATCTCACATTTTTTTACCTCTAAAATTAATGTAGATAATACTATTTTAAATTTTGATCTCCCTCGAATTGAATCAATAGGAGTCGGCTTCTTTAATTTAATTTTTTTTTTTTTAATGACGTTTCAACCTTNCAGGGAGTCAAGGAGGGATTGAGTGGGGGAGAAAAATGCCAGTGCATTCGCTCCCTAGGTATTAAACTAAACTGACTGGAGTAGGAGGTCCCTTGGCCACCTCCTCTTGAGGCGTCGGGGAGGTTTGTCGGGATGAACGTGGGATGCCAAGGAGAGGACTAGAGGATTTGAATGTCCTTGGATGTTTGTGTTCTTATTAAAGTGAGTTGAAAGGTGAAAATATAGCGAGCATTGGTTGAATGGCTAAGCAACAGAATTTATCGTACAAGCTGGAAAGTGCTATATGCCTAAAATATATGAGAGAAGCGATCAGGAATCGTAGTTAATTCGTTACTTTATAAGCGCCTTTGGTATAAAATGTTAAGTAGCAATGTTACTAAAATTACAACCATTATTGTCTATAAATGTTTTCCTAACGAAGATTACAGACTATCTGTAGACCACCCCTCTCCCTTACCCATTTCAAACAAAATTAAGTTTGGCTAAAACTTTCAATGAAAAGTCTAAATACTAAATTCAGTTTCTAATTTTCATAAATAAGAGGTGCGTTACCTAACACTTGACATCTAATTCCTACATATTTTCATCAATACAAACTTTTTTGCAACAACCATAGAAAATTATGTTTTACACGTATCTTAAGTTATCTCACATTTTCTTACCTCTAAAATTAATGTAGATAATACTATTTTAAATTTTGATCTCCCTCAAATTGAATCAATAGGAGTCGGCTTCTTTAATTTAATTTTTTTTTTTTTAATGACGTTTCAACCTTTGGTCATTAACGCCAGGGAGATATTATTAGAAGCGGGAAGATATTTTCATGAAGAAGAGTCATGGTGAGGTGTAATGTATTGCTGATGAGAATAGTTATGTGGATGGACATAGTAATTTTTTTGTACTAGGGAAACTATAAAATTTATAATAAGAGAATGGAAAATTAGCATCCTAAAAATGCATCTAGATAAGATTTAATAGCCTGTACCCTTTCAGAAAGTTCAGAAGTTTATATTATTTGAAATGTTCATACATACTAAGATACATACTCTTACTTTAAGCAATGCTTAACGGTATTTTTGTTTGGTGTAAATAACAAATATAATGAAGAAATGAACGCAAAAATATAAAAATTAGTTATATTAAAAAAAAAGAAAACAGCGAAAAATATTTGAAGGTTGTTAATAATTAAAATGAGTGAAATGAAGGTGGAAGTTAGTCAATAATTACCATAATTATCAGATAGCTTTTATTTGTGACAAATGTTATTAATTGTTTGATTCATTTAGACTATGTCATTAAAGAATAGTTCCATTCAACAGAAGTAGAGTAGATATTGGTAGAAAAGCTTAAGAATAAGTTATATCATAGTGATTAGACCAAGTTGAGAAATGACAGGCTATAAAATGGTGGAAGAGTTTAATATATCTATTTATCCTCTGCTCCTAGAAGAACCCTTTGAGAAATTTAAACTTTTTACGGCGTTCATTTTAGCTAAGACTTACGACGAAGATGTAAGCAATGGTATTGGGGCGATATTGAGAGAAAGAAAGAAGACAGAACTGGGAAAGTGAAGGATCCTGGATCGAGCCGAAAGTTACCTTTATGCAGGGGATGTAAGTTAGCCGAGGAAACCCGTTCTGCTACCCCAAGCGAGACATTTCGTGTCGTGTCCCACCCCGGGCAGGCTTCTAGGTAGAGCCAAAAGCGCAGTCAGTCTCATGCACCTTAAGATATTAAGAGCCCTTCCATAGTACAAAGCCTTGATAAAAAGCGCCTTATGCCTAGCTAACACAGTATACAGTTCTTCCTAGCCTTCTGCTGACCGCTCCTGGAATCCAATAGATCCATCCCTCAATCCATGTCCTTACGAAAACTTCGTCCTGAGGTCTACTTTCCACTCTTTACCTTTACCGGCCCTCAACTTCTTCCCCACGAAGAACTTAGCCGTGTACTGCTGTGTGGAGTAGTTCTATAGCGAAACAGAATCATCCAGTCCTCTTCAGCCGTATCCAATGTGTTCTGCACGCGTGGATTCGAATACCATCCTCGTCAGTATCAATGTGTATCCCAATTCAAAGGGGAAAAACTTCAGTATACTAACCATTTACTCTTTACACAAGCCATACAAAAACTAGATAAAACCTTTTTTATCTCTATATAAAACATGTGTCTCTTATCTTTAGATCTTATAAACTTTCTATTTAGTTTTAGAAGTTTAGAGGATTAGTTATTCATGTCGATCTCATGATAATTTTTTTTTTCAAACGAGCGACCAATCAAACTTACAACTGTTTACCCACAGGTCTCTTGTTAAATCTCCTACCTTGCTTCTTAGATAACGAGGAAATCTCAATACGGTTACTGAAGTGGCGTAAAGGTCACGTCATTAGGTATAACCTTGATGGGATTAGTGGAACCGGAATCACTAATTTTAACAAATCGTTTTCGAGAATTGAATATTTTTGCTTTCCGTTAGAATCGAGTAAATTCGCTGCACCGAGGAATTCTATTTAAAAAGAATTAAAGGAATTATCCTCTTCTGATAAGACTCGTGCCAATTTTTTCTAATGAGCTTAAAGAAGTTTTTCTTGAAAATTCTACAGAGGTAAGAGAAAATAATGAAAATACCATATACTTAAATTTCATAGCTAAAAGTAAAAGTGTCACTTTACGAGGATATACATTAAAGTGAGTTACGCTCATTAATTGTAACATGTTACGCGCCACTAAAAACAATGCACTTAAACAGTTATATCACCCTAAAATAAACCTTCCTGAAATATCTTGAGTGAACAATTCCTGTTTTAGTAGGGGGAACTAACAAAATTACACAATGTAAAGCAGGCGAGAGGTTATTCACCGCACCTTGAGTTCAACATCTTCTGGTTGATGAGAATTATCATCAAGATTATATGACTTAGTCAAGTGGAAAACCTTTGGAACCAATCCGAATCGTAACCCTAAACTTTTTCAGTATTTCTGTTTTTTGAGTTATGATTCCTTTTGCGAAATGGAATATAGCTCACAGGAAATAACATTAAAAAGCAATACAAATAATGCAAGGGAATAGAATAAAAAAATCCCAGTCCAAACCCCCGAGTAAGACGAATATATCGTCTTATGCTCGAATAACACTGTCGGCTATTTGTTAGACTCTCGATTTTTTATTCTATATTTAAATCTTACTACTATTTAAAAAATCTTACTACCTCAGCTGGGACTCTAACCCGGGTCTCCTGCTTAAAGTAAAGTGCGGGGAGTAGAAAACATAATCTAGCTAGCCTCGGTGGTGTAATGGTTAGCATAACTGTCTGGAAAGCAGGATACCCGGGTTCGAGTCCCGGCTGAGATATTACATTTTTTTTTATTCTATTCCCTTGCATTTCGTGTATAAATTAACGTAGGATTAAACACCACAAGTAAAATCTGTATTTAATTAAAACTTAATTTCTCCTGCAGTTTTATTATTAATTTCTAAAAGCAAAAACACATGATTAACTGAGAGGTTGCTTCTAGAAAACATTAAACAAATAAAAGTAATTTAAAAAAAAAATTTTAAAGCCAACTTGAGTCTTTCAATATTATTATTATGTTAATATTATGCTTATCATGTTGCATAGAATTTTCGTAACAATAATGAGAACAAAGGTATTTCAATAATAAATCTTCTTTAACGCTCCCCTCCCCCTAATCCGATATCAACCAAACTGAATTTGTTCATCGATATGTAATATATACATAATATATGTATAGTTTATTTGTTCAGGAAAATAAAATATTCCAAAATTGTTGGGCAACTATTTTATTATTGCTGACGTTTCGAACAAAATTGTAAGTCATCATCAGGGCAATAGTGATGTCTGGAGAGGTCTCCGAGGGAGGTTTATGGTCACATCTAAGAGTGCAGAACTAAACTGAAACTTGTAAACCTTCCTCGGAGATCTCTCCAGACGTCACTATCGCCCTGATGATGACTTACAAGTTAAGTCGAAACATTGGCAGTAATAAAATAGTTACCTATTATTTTTGGAGTATTTTGTTTTTCTGATCCTGGCCGAAACCCAGACTAATTTCTCTAGCATAATACTCGACGACCAACGAACCTTCAACCATTTTGAGGTGTACATTAATTAATCACAAAAATCAAGTATTTACTGTAAAGGAGTAAGGAGGAGTCCATCTTCTAATATCAAATACAATTAACTTGTATTTTTTTTTTACTCTCTCGTTTTTAGTCGCCGAAGAGAGCGAAGTGCAGAGACATATGGGAGGAATCCTTACTATTCCATATGTCTCTCCACGTAGCGGAAAGAAAGCTTATTTGCATTCGAGTAAAAAACGAGATGAGAGCACACCTACTCACAACTTCCTTCAGGAACTCCCAGTGACTGGTTTTGGAAAACCCAGAGGAAAACCAAGATGAAGTGAAGGTGGTATAATATTCAATATGCTACGGTAGGTTATTTTTGTTACCTTAACTTTTATTTTTAACAGTAGGTTATTTTTGTGTTAGTCAAATAAGAATAAAAATAGTACATTTTGCATAATCTGTGCAGTTTCCTATATATCATTAAAGATGGAGGTAAATAATAATGTATGACGAAATTTAATTTAGAAGTTCAAAAGGAGAGTTTGTTGACCGTAGGTATCATTCTAAGATGATTTTAGTTGGGGTTCCAACTAAAATCATCTTAGTTTAATTTAGAAGATATGACAACAAAGCTTTTCTCAAGACTGGATAGGAAGGAAGAGAAAAGAGAATGATAAACCTTCATAATTACATTTATAAATATTAATTTTGTTGTGGTATACTATCCCACGTAAATTTTAAACAATTAATGCGAGGGAATAGAATAAATAATCTATCTGTCCCAGCCAGGGCACGAACCTGGCTGGGACAGATAGATTTTTTTTATTCTATTCCCTTGCATTAATTGTTCTTCATAATTACATTCCCATCCCCCATTGTAGTTACATTCATAAATATTTTCCTTAAAGAGCAATTTTAGGGTATATCTATTATCTTATTCTATGTACATTTGTATAACATACATTCTGAGACACAATACTTAAAATTATTTGACGATCGATTCATCACATTTATCCGAAATATTGATAACTTATTGTAATAATTTTTTTTTAAATTTTTAATTATTCATTACAATTTAATGAAGTTCAACGTAACTCAATGAAGCATTAACATCTCGAACCGACCAATACATACAAGATATGGTGGAACATTTTTTTCCGTCTTAAAATAGGGCGAGTCAATAATTGAATCATTTTTTAAAAGATGTGCCATGGTATTAATGAGAATTGCTTTACAGCTTTAAGAAATCCGGCAATATATTAAAATATGAAATATATAAGTTGGGCAATAAACATCCTGCGAGGCCGCACTATTCACTAATACGTTCTCCGTCATACTAGAGAGTATGCGATAAACTATTATGTTATATTATACATTAAAATATGTTATATTAGTGAGTATGTCTGTATATTGCTACATAAAGAGCAAATAGCAGGCCGCAAGGCAAAGCAGTTGAACCAACACGTTACACAAGAATTGCAGCTAATTATTCTATTAGGACACAGCCTTCTCTCTAAAAAATGGGGTCAAACACAGCCAGTGCTTCACTTCTCGTGTAGAGAGTAACTATAAATATACAAAAGTACATTCAGAAATAAATTGTCGAAAAGTACTTGTTACTTTTTTTAAAAATTTATATAAGGGTCATACTTGTCTTAGAAATTTTGCGTAATACGGCCAAAATTACGCACAAAAGGGCGTTTTTATTATCAAATAAAAACAATAATATAATGAACTGCTTTTTACATAAAAACGCATTTGACTACAAGTAAAATTCATAACTTTATTAAACTCAATTACTTTTTTCTTGTTTGCATTAATTTAAATTCTGGCCAAGCATAAATAATGCTCTCAAGCAAAAATAATTTTGTCTCATTTTCTAATGATGAGGTTATTTTATCCGTGTTTTATTTTATATATATATATGATCCCCTCGGNCCTATATATATATATACAATAAATTAGGGCATGAAGAATGTAACAGTGAACACAAAAATTTAAAAAAAAAAAGAAAAATTGCGCTGAGTATTTACTAAATTTTCCGGAAGACTGCTAACCCTTAGTCAGAGAGGAGTGAAGAAAGACTATTTATTATATACAATGCGGTCACAAGTTTTAGTATATATATATGATGACCGGGCCATATTTGTATCTTCTACAGTCCATTATTGTTGATATCTGTTAATATTTTACTTAAGTTGCGTCAAGGTACCACAGTGAATATTTAGATTTCCCTATAGGAAATCTGCCAAAATTGCTGCCAATTTAATAATGACCTTCAATCATTAATTACATTACAAACAATTCTGAATTCAAACACCTAGGAATAATGAAAAAAAGACAAAGAGGAATTCCTTGAGAAGTGAGAGGGAGAACCGAAAACAGACGAGATCTGGATTCCTGCCATTATATTTTTTTTATTTTTTGCTATTTTGAGTCTGTTTTTGCCAAAAAGTTATCTGCCCTTGAAAAGGGATAATGAACTTCCCACTTTATTCAATCGAAATGAATTGGATTCAAGGTAAGCGCGTTTTTTTTTTTCTGACAAGAGACTTTTAATTAGTTATAAAAGAGTTTAAACTCAATTTTTTTTTTATTTAAAAAAAAACTATTTCCGTATTTGTACTTATAATACGGAATTCTTATACTTTGAGAAAAAGACAATAATCATTGGTGAAATTCATCTTTTTAGGGGAGCGTTCTTTTGTATGTTGAATTGTATCGAGAAAATAGTAGATGTTTTTGTTGGGGTTTGGTCAAGGTTGATCTAAAAAATAATTTTTAAAATTTTAATCATGATGATAATTGTGGTAATGTAATCCCACACTTCATTATTAGTTTGAATCGTACAGAGAGCTAGAAAAAAAAACTTACTACCTCAGCCGGGGAGGAAGAGAGTTTTTTTGGTATTTTCTAGCTTCCTGTACGATTCAAATTAATAATTTAAAAAAAATTTAAAAATGAGTATTTTCCAATTATCTACCGACGTTTTGGCTTACAGTGTAAGCCATCTCCAGGGCTATCATCATCATCTTGTCATCTGGATCAATTGTTCATGAGGTCATGATAGCCCTGAAAATGTCTTACAATGTAAGCCGAAACGATAGCAGATAATAAAAAATACGCATTTTTTAAAATGCATTTTTTGGATCAACGTTGACCGAACCCGGATAAGAAACATCTACTAATAATCTCTACAGTCAAAAACTCTTCCTTTATATCTAAAAATGTGTCAGTACCTTACGGTATTTCTAGTAGCTAATCTTAAAAAGTTAAATATTTAAAGGGAATGCGCTCTTACAGTTCCTTTTTTACAACAAGAACTTTAAACACAAAGCCAATGATAATTTCAATGAAAAAAAAAAAAAGCTAATAACAATTTCACATGGAAAAATAAAATAAACAACAAATGTATCTGCAGTTATTATAGACTTCAGAAAACCTCAATACAGGTATAATTATGTACCAAAGATAAGAATATTAGGGAAGACTTCATCCTGAAAAAATTCTCACATACATATACAGACTTAGACTAGGCTATATAATATATAACTAAATAATTCATAAAAGCCCCTCATGCAAGAGCTAGGTAACTAAGCAGATTCCTATGTTTCACTGAAAAACGCCATAACTAAGAGTAAACGGCTAATTTAATATTGTGAGCAGAAAAGGGAATTTATGCAAAAGATAAAATCACTTTCAGGCAGTCACTAAGTTACATTTTTAATGATCTACTTTAATATGCAGTTTTTTGTGAGAAAAAAATATTACACTGCATAAATAGTATAAAATATAAATATTATAACAAATATTATACAATTATATTTTTTATAATCTTAAAAATAACGAATTTTTTGACGATTATACAATTTGGCCTCCTTCTGTATACCCTTAATCGTTAAACCTATTTTAGCCACCAACGAATCCTCTCCGTATCTTGCAAAACAAAACACCAGTATCGATCTTTGTACCTATGATATAAAAGAAAAGGGTACTCTAAATTCTCGATAAAACATTTGTATATACCTTATC
>KZ808809.1:149197-161633 GCA_000696205.2 Oncopeltus fasciatus
TAGAGTCAAGGTGGGAGAAAGAATGTAATGAACACACAAAAGAAAAAAATTACTTACTAGAATTTTTTTAAATTTATTTTTTCCTCCTGTTCTTATTTATTCCATATATCGCAGACGCAAGTGTTTCATTTTCTATATACATATATATGTATAGTCCGCTCAAAATGCAATGTTTAGATTTTACAGTCGTAATAGATTATGCATTTTTATAAATTAATTATTTCGAAGTTATTGTCAATTATTATACTTATTTTTCTCTTAAGGACAATTCTCCTTCACCCGACTTTAGCCAATGACGAATGACAATAGTTTGCAAAAATTAGATGAACTATGGAATTTTGTTTACATATATTAAAATGTCCATTACGTAAAAGTCTGTTAAATTTACATTATTTTATAAATTTTAAGTAACAAGAGTACGAGAACATACAGTTCAGTATACGTCTCGATTTACGATAGCTTTGCAGACCACTCTAAGATTTATAAAAAAAGTTTTCTTGATATATTTCTAAGCAAGCAGGCTATAAAAAATAGATTTAAAAATATTACTAACAATATCCTCGACTAATAATGTAGCCTTTCATAAAAAGTATTCCTCTAAATTAGCACAGTGCTACAAGAAAGATTTATTATGACATTGACAATCTATATAATTGAAATTTCAACATAAGTTGTTAAGAAAGAATCCTAATTATCTTCATAAACCTTGTTATATAATTTTGGTCGGCCTTTACAAATACTTGAATATTCTTTGACATTAAAAGTGGTCCATTCAGTTCTAATTTATTGGCAGGTGATAAATTCTTTGTTGCATCTAGCACAAAATATATTATGAGTAATGTCATTTACAGAACAATTTTTAGTTTACACAGAACATTCCATATAACTCTAACATTTATATACTAGCAGTAGCACCTTTTAATTCCACATTTAATATCTTTAATATATGTTCACGTAGGCTTCCAGAGTCCTCAGACATATTTACCAATACTTCTTCAACCGTGTCTTGGAGTTTTTAGGTGCCAAGCTTTCGCACATCATGTGGTGGATTCTTCAGGGGGGAATGGAGCTCTGAAGAAGCCATCACACGATGTGCGAAAGCTTGGCACCTAAAAACTCCAAGACACGGTCCAACCCGGAAAAAGTATTGGTAAATATATCTTTAATATAGTAAATTTAACTTATTGATTGAAATATGCATCTGCCTTAGCAAAATGGAGGCTAGCCCCTGAGTAACAATATTTTGAATATTTCCTTCGTAAAATTCTTCTTCATTCTTCATAAAGATGCAACCTTCACACCGTCAACCAGATCATTCTTCCAGTCTTCTGAAATGGAGTACCTCGACTCCCTTCGTAAAGCAGGATCTCTTTCAGTATTGTCACCAGCGGGTGGAGTGTGTCCTGGAACCTTTTGCTACCTTCTTGGCCACCATTATGAAAGTAATTGATAGTACCGCCAAGAAAGTATAAAGATGTTAAATTTTCTATTTTGCATTTTTTCTTCGCCCAGCAATATGTTTTTATAAAGTCTAATAAACTTGTCTGCGATACCCAAAGATGAAATTACATTATCACAGGCTGAAGGCATTGGCACTTACATGACGTTCATAGTCTTCTACTTTAAATTCCTCCACCCTTTTGTATTTTAAATATGAGAAAAAAATTGTATATATATAAACCTGTGCTTATCAACAACTGATAACAAATATCTGTATTTTCAGAGACTTCTGCTCGCTTCCTAATTCCCCTTCATGTACTTTTCATTGTTTGTTTTTTTTTTAATATAAAATACAAGTTTGGACCATCAATGAAAAAAAAAAAAAAAAAAAAGATTAAAAGGTCAGACGGTACACCCTCTAGCTCTCCAAGAGATCTTGGTAAGTGTACGCGTGCTCGAACAAGATCACAGACCACAAAAAAAAAAAAAAAATTCCTAGACAAAAGAGCTGCCTAATCGAAGCAGATTTTTATTTATCATTGAAGTTGGATATAAATAAAAGTAAATGAGAATATCTATTTTACAAGTATAAAAGAGAATAATGAACGTAAAAGGTATGATCAATTATGTTTACTATACACATATGTATCAGATAAATTTCTTCTTTAACAAGGGTTTAAGAAGAAGCGTTATAAAATATAAACAATAGAAAATTACATTTTACCCCTATTATATTTACCATTATTTGTGAACATTTTGTTTTATTTATATCTTTTTGTTGTACAATATCTCAGTTTTTTAAAATAATCGATTATAAAGGTCTATCAAGCTTTGGTTTCTCCTAGCTTATAAATCATATCACAACAAAAAAATCAAGCATGAGAATCTCCATTGAAATTATGCATCAAGATTGAACTAATAAATGAAAGACGGTGCTCTTTTGTTTTCAAAATACTTTTCTTATTTGAGTGGACACATAAAAATAAAAGAAAAAAGATATTTGAAAATAGATTAGCTCAGGCAGAGGCTGGTAAACAACAAACAATAAATTTTTAACCTTGATCAAACTTTTTTTTAGCACCACGCACGCATTAAAATTCTTACTAACTTAACGTACTGGTATTAGGATTAGTATCCTGTCAGCTAAAAAAAAAAAATAAATAAATGAAAGCTTCCTTTCTACTCTATAGAACAAGAAAAAAAGAATAAAACGCAGAGAATTGAATAAATAAATAATGTATTAGAAGTGTCTATAGCAGTCCCTCCTACAGAGGGTAGGTAGAAACTCAAAGAAGGATTCCTTTATGAAGAACAGTAGCAGATAAGAATTTTTAGGCAAAAATACAATTTAAGTGTTTATATTGTGAATGCGATAGAAATAGTTATAGATAGATTTTCTCAGTCAAAGTTGCAAAGAATACCTCTTGTTGGGGATTCCAGATAATCAGATTTATCTGCAGAGCGATCGTGATGAGGATCCGATTGTAGCAACCACTTCGCTTCTCTCTCAGCCACTAGAGGCAATGTTAGTATTGTCTAAGTAGAAACCCTACCTCCCACCACCGTACCCACGACGGCGGGGGCAGACTCGGAGAAGGGAAGGCCGTGTCAGGTGAGCGCTAAGGGTGCCGTGGCGGGGGGGGGGTCCATTCAGGAGTCAGCTGATCGGGCGGGGGGAGGGGGGCTATTCAGATCACTGATAAAGGGGCGTTCGCGGGCAGATCTCTGATAACGCGTACAATAGGAACAGGGTGTCCAGGGTCGTCAGCGCCACTCAAGATGGCATTTGGAATTGAGAATCTCTCGCTACAAAAATATGGAATGGTACCATAACATTGGTACATTTCAACAAAACGAATCATTTCTCCATCATTTTCCTAATTATGTACTACCCGACAAAGACCAGCCTCAACCCCAATATTTCTTCCTTCCGCTTGTTCAGACAAATAAGTAATTTCCTTTCAACTTTTAAAAGTATCTTAGGTTTTTCAATTTTATTCCATTTGTTGTGGAATCTACTAAAAAATCTGTACTAAAAATTAGTTGTTAAAAAATATATTAGTACTTAATTTTTTTACCGTTTCTTTTTACGGGTTGGACCGTGTCAAGTTGTTGATAGTTGCCGAGCTTTCGCACATCCTGTGATGGCTTCTTCAGGGCTGAATAGAGAATGTTCTCTATTCAGCCCTGAAGAAGCCATCACATGATGTGCGAAAGCTCGGCAACTATCAACAACNCTAATATGACCTCTTACTTAATCAGTTCTAAAAATGTCAATGCCATTCATAAGCGAATTGCAGTCTAACAATAACAAGCTTTAGATAAAGAGTCGTGAGTATTCGTTTAGTAGGTCATAATCAAATAGAAACCATAATTAGTTGTAAATTATTGCCTTGAGGCGGCTTTGTTTTTACTAGATTTCTCAAAAACAAATATCCTAATTAAAAGAAATTAAGCTATTCACACATGTTCAATGAACGCTCTTTGTAAAATCCTGTCTTTAATTCCCTACCGATCCCACACTCTGTCCACACACACACAAAGCCCTATCGGAACGGATCGTACCCTGTAGAATTTTTTGTAATAGGTTGAAACTCTAAAGGGTTATTATACATTACAAAATGTCTTTTCCCGAAAACATTCTGTTCCAAAATTTGATACAATACATGAGTCCCCAAATTTCTACTCCTGTGTACTTACTTTTAAAGCTTTTAATTGAATGGTATATATCTCTATGTACCTAGCACTAGAACTTTTCATGAAATAGTATTTTATTTTATTAGGGGCGCGGTGGTCTGGTGGCTAAGATGCCAAAAGTCCTAGGTTTAAAGCACACAGTGCACAGTTTTTTTCTCTTTGCGTTTCTATTTATAATGACCCGAAGAATTCCCGGCGAGCTGCTAAGAAACACCCAGCCCTAAAAGATTTTAGTTGGGGTTCGGTCAAGGTAGATCCAAAAAAAAATACAAATTAAAAAAAAAGTGTATTTTTAAGAAAAATTATCTGCTTCCGTTTAGGCTTACATTGACTCAGAACCCCAACTAAAATCATCTAATAGGAATTATCCGAATTTTGACCACCTAGAATCTCAACTAAAGCAGGTGGTACAATCATAAGGAAGACATTGAAAACCTTTCATGTTGGTCTTCTTCTAAAGTCTTTTTTCCCTTCAATTGATTCGAGCCATAACCGAATTTATCCTAAGGTTTTCAAAAATAGTCTGAAATACCATTTATCGATAGAGATCACATACAGATAAATATATACTATCTTTAGCTTCAACAATGTAGGATTATGTAATGATCTGTTGAAATTTCCGAAAGTCACGACATAAGACCAACGTGTTTAGCTTGGTTTCTTCACTGCCAACTAGCTATAATTACCTAATTTTCTTTAAATAGCAATTTCAATACTATTAAAAATAACTAAAAGAACAAAAACGTAATTAAAAATGAAAAAGTGCTTAGCTGGAATATAATTGATTTATTTTAATAATCCTAAAAATATCAGATACCATCATTAAAGGAAAATCATACTATACTAAAACATAGAGAAAATACATGTTTTCTTTCATGTAGAAACAAACAAACATTGTACTAAAATTGTGAACCAGCCATTCAAAAATAAGATCCTTAAGAAACAATCTGCATTGATTCATTGAGATAGGAAGACCGTAACTTAGAACTTGCCCTTCCTTCTTGCATCAAAGTAGAATTACGAACGCGGCAGGGGTATTTCCTAAATGTTTAAATCACTGAAGAAGGTACTCACAAATCATCGAAACTGATCCTGCATGGGTTATCGCGCTCAGAGATTAATGCATTAATCAATGAGTGTGGAATAGGAGATAGATGGCTTCTGCGTAAGAGGGTTTGGGGGCGCGGGGTGGATACGTTCCNGGGTGGGGGGGGGGGGGGGTGGATACGTTCCAGAACTCACCGATAAGGCGCCTGTGACGCACTTTAAATCGATCCCCTTTCTGTGATTTACACATTTAATACAAGTAAAAGCAGTGTGCAAGAAGCACATGCTTGAGTGTTTATACACTGTGCAGATACAACACTAAATAAATGATATCTTAACAAAATATAAATAAAAACTGGTTAAACAAAATAAAAAACTTTAAATGGAGAGTTTTTTTACCGTAAATATTATTATTAGATGATTTTAGTTGGAGTTCGGTCAGGGTATATCCAAAAAAATACAAATTAAAAAAAAGTGTATTTTTTAAAGAGTATCTACCAACGTTTCGGCTTACATTGTAATGTAATCATGAAGAACTTAGGGACAGGACGTCCTCTCTCGTCTTCATGATAGGTAGTCCTAAAGATGGCTTACAATGTAAGCCGAAACGTTGACAAATAATCTTTAAAAAAATTCACTTTTTTTTAATTTGTATTTTTTTGGATCTACCCTGACCGAACCCCAACTAAAATCATCTATTATCATTATTAGGGGTAAATTGTAGATCAATTTACTAAGTTACAAATATTAATTTTGAATAGATTAAATGCAAAAAGAATGGCTTGTATGTAAAACAAACAGCCTCAAAATAAAGATTACGTCATTATAATTTAAGAAAACATCATAGTTTAATGAAACGTCGAATTTGAGGTTATCTACTATTCCTAGGGGTTTTTTAGATTAAGATGTTTTGTAATTATTATTTTTTTTTTATTCCAAGTAAATTTTCGTCGGATAAAATATGCACTTATAATTCATAAGAATTTCTTTTGCAATTTAGGGCTTCAGGAAAGCACTAATACTCTCAATGGTCTAAACTTGCTCAAGAAAACCAATAAAATATAGAAAACTTATATTTTGCAAAATATAGAAAACAAATTAGGTATTTAGAATTTCTTTTGCAAACCCTTGAAATAATTCATTTTGTAGTTGAAAATTGATAATATTAGAGCCAAAGGAAGACGGTAAGAATGTAGCTACGATGAGTGAACGCTCCCCCCACTCTTCTTTCCCGACCATTCAAGAGTGAAGCTCAGTTGTCATGCATTTTACACTTATTGATCATTCCGTACAAGACATTAAATTTCGAAATTTAATCTTATATGTAGTAAGATTTAATGAAATACTTGAAATCTGCTTAGATTACGCGCAGCTCCTGCGTCATAGACATTTGTTTATCACCATTTCACCCCTCTGGTATTACAATCTCCACCAAACAGAAAGATTGAGAGATATATCTTTTTAAAAAAATGTATCATTGACCCGAACATCATTGTCATAGTTATAAATAAATATTATCCAAATTCTCCTGGGATTCCGGACCGAGGGGTTTCGGACCCTGGAGAGGTGGTAGGCTTCGGTCACACCACCGGAACCAACTGGTATAAATACCTTTTGCCCTTCATTGTCTTTCCTCATTTCTATTTTAACCCTGAAGAATCTCAGATCATTATGAGCGAAAGCTTGGGTGTTAAAAATAAAATGATACGGCCCAAAACGGAAAAAGAAAATATTAATATAAACACAAACATGATAAAAGTACATTTTACGCCTATTACTTTCTATAAAAGTTTCCGTAACTCAATTATCAACAAGGATAATTTGTTTTAAAATTTTGATCTCTCTCTCTCTCTCTCCTTCATCCTTCTCATCAGTTTTCTACAAAAAATGATTAATTTCAAGGACTGGAATTAAAATGGAACTCGGTGTCGATATTTTAAAAATAAGAGGCACAGAAAAAAAAAAGTGATACAGAATTAATTTTTTTCCAATTGTTTCCTATATATTTTTTTAAATAAAACTAATTACAACGAAAATATAAATATTATAAATTGAGGTCTCTTTCTAAATTCCTTTGCTCCCTCGATCTTACCCAATAACGATCTCATCCAACAGTTTGTAAAAATAAGGTTAAATACTGAATTCGATTTCATTATTATATACTGTGCAGATACAACACTAATTACATGATATCTCAACAAAATATAAATAAAAACTGGTAAACAAGAAAAAAAAAACTTTAAGTGGAGAGTTTTTTGACCGTAGATATTTTTATTAGAAGATTTTAGTTGGGGTTCGGTCAAGGTAGATCCAAAAATATTGGGGTAAATCCAAAAAATTGCGGGCGCTAGAGCGCGCGCGCGCGTTCACACAAACACACACATATATATTTATGACGTATGCATACTAACACTATATATGGTGTCGAGTAGATGATTTAGGAGAAATATCTGTTATGAGAATGACAGTATTTATATTCCTTCTGAATTCACAAAAAAATTTAAGAAATTAATGACTGATTAATTTAAATTCAGCTGTTGAGTATCTAAAAAGCAGTTCCTTAAAGGGTAGAAAATACTTGTATTGCAATATAGCAAGACATTTGTAACTAATTTTGTCAGGCTTAAGATTATATAATCCAGTCAATGTTCATAAATAATGTTTTACATAAATTATTTAATTTACCTTCAGAAAAGATGAATTGATAACCTGAAGATTGTACTACTCCAGAAATAGTTCTTACGCCTACTCTCCTGAAATTGAAAAGATATTTTAATGAAATAAAATATTGCTTTATTATATTAGGATGTTCCATCAATAAATTAACTTGATAACTTACATAATAAACAATGAGATAAAAAAATTATAAGCTCATACTATTATTTTTAATTCGTATAACCTATTACCCATTATTTGAATCAATATAACCTATAACATATTAATATAATAATTAATGTTTTTAAATTATAATGTTAAATAATTCAAATTAAATTATTGGGATACTATTTTTAGAATTATAACTGGTATATGTAGTTTTGGCTAGTAACAAATGCGATTTTAAATATTAATTACTATAAATTCCCACGAAATTTATAGAAGAAATCATTGGACACTTAAAATAACGATTGATCAGAATACATTATATTATATGTTATTTTCCCAAAATTTTAGATGAATATCAAAGATTGTTAGTTTTTTTTGGATTGAAAATAATAGATTATGTATGGCTCAATAGATTACAGTATTTAGTTTTTCTTTATGAAATTCAATGAGGAGCTTTAAAATGCAAAACGATAGGCTTGTTCGTTATTGAGTAAAATTGGGCCAATAGGAGCGAAGTATCACCTGCAACGTCAAGGGAGAGTAAACGTTTTTTGTTGTCGCGGGCGTAATTTTTAGTTTTTACAAATTAAGCTCAACGCGTATTCGTTTATTCATAAAATAAATTCTTTAGGAGCTACATAGAGAAATTGTACCAATAGAAGGTGTGTGGGGGGGAGGGGTTATCTTAAATGTAAACGTTTATTTATGGACTGGAAGCCACATATAATTGTTTTTCAAAATGACATGGGGCATGTCCTTTTTTATATAAAATTAAAAAAATGAGTTCATTATTGGGTGCATTAAAACGAAGAGGAATGAGGATTAATTGAAATGTTTAGAGAGTGAGTATAGTTTTTCCCTCATAAAGGGCATAATATTTAGTGTAGATTATTACATTTTAAAACTGATAAAACGCAATACAGATTTTTTTCTTGGTGAAATATGTATTCTTTTAATGTGGATGATTACATGAAAAGTTCAAAAATAAATGTTTATCAACTACAAAACTGAGTAATTCGCTTAGTTTAAGTAGCTACTTTTGTCAGACTTTCTTTTTTTTTTTTTTTTCATAATATTTAGAAATAACAAGTGTAAAATTTCTTCATTGAAAGATGAAATTTAGTTTGCTGTCAAATGTATTTAACTCTGTTGATTAGACCTTGAATCTGAAATTTCAATACTAATAATAAGGATATTTTATTTGGGATATTCAAACACTCCAATTCAAAGTTTTTTAAAAATAAAATCAACAATCATTAAAAAAAAAAATAGTAAACAATTAATGAGAGGGAATAGGATAAAAAATCTATCTGTCCCAGCCAGGAATCGATTTTTTATTCTATTCCCTCTCATTAATTGTTTAAAATTTACGTGGGATAAAATACCACAATCAAATAAAGTATTTATTTAAAAAATAGTGTTTTTAAACAAAAAATAAAACATAAGATTATTACATAAGCCAATAAGAATAATTTTTTCTTTTGTATTTCAGCCTTAAAATGTTGATTTGAATCACAAATAGTTTAAGCAGACTGCCACAGGTGGTTTTCCAAAGAATATGGTCTGGATCCCAATGAAGTAATTGAGAATTTCGTTCGGATTCACACCAAGTGTTCTATGAATTTCCGGCTTTCTAGCAAACCAGGTGGCGCTGTCACACATTTGAAGGACTTCGTTCTGAAACGTCTAGGAAAGAATATGTTGATCTTATTCTTGCAGAACCAGGGGGCGCCGTCACTTACGAATTCGTTCTGAAACGTCTGGGTGCGGGTATGTTGATATAGGTGATGCAGAACCAGTCGAAACTTAGGTACATAAGAAGGAAAGCAACAAAGAGCATTAAAACCTCTGTTTATTCCTAAAGAGAGAAAATCAACTATTATATTAGCAAAGAAAAGGATGCGTTTCAGCCCAACCTGCGAACTAAACGCATTGAATGGAATAGGACATCACAATTGGCGCTTACCTAATATGACCTCTTACTTAATCAGTTCTAAAAATGTCAATGCCATTCATAAGCGAATTGCAGTCTAGATTGAGATTGCTCTAGATAAAGAGTCGTGAGTATTCGTTTAGTAGGTCATTATCAAATAGGAACCATACTAAGTTGTAAATTATTGCCTTGAGGCGGCTTTGTTTTTACTAGATTTCTCAAAAACAAATATCCTAATTGAAAGAAATTAAGCTATTCACACATGTTCAATGAACGCTCTTTGTAAAATCCTGCCTTCAATTCCCTACCGATCCCACTCTCTATCCACACACACAAAGCCTTATCGGAACGGATCGTACCCTGTAGAATTTTTTGTAATAGGTTGAAACTCTAAAGGGTTATTATACATTACAAAATGTCTTTTCCCGAAAACATTCTGTTCCAAAATTTGATACAATACATGAGTCCCCAAATTTCTTCTCCTGTGTACTTACTTTTAAAGCTTTTAATTGAATGGTATATATCTCTATGTACCTAGCACTAGAACTTTTCATGAAATAGTATTTTATTTTATTAGGGGCGCGGTGGTCTGTTGGCTAAGGTGCCAAAAGTCCTTGGTTTAATGCACACAGTGCAAAGTTCTTTTCTCTTTGCGTTTCTATTTGTAATGACCCGAAGAATTCCCGGCGAGCTGCTAAGAAACACCCAGCCCTAATTGGGAACCATTCTTCTTTGAATGGGAAAAAATCAGTTGGCCAGAATTGCGGGCTGACCAAGCACCTCCTCTAGTGTGCCGTGGGACGAGAATAAATACATCCTTAACATGTATTTCCCCCCTGAGCTTATATGGCCTGTTGCGGGACTGGTTTTAAAAATAATATGTTTAACATTCTAAATAAATTTAAATCAAACGCTCGATCTGCACTTATGATGGATGGAGATACATCTATCAAGAGGTAAAATATCATATTATTGTAATTTAATTTAAAATAATCCTTCCATTATACCAGGATTTCATTCCATTATTGCTGTTTGTAATTTCTTCGTCATGAAGTATTGTTCTTTTTCAGATAACAGCATCGAAATATCTAGCTCTTATCCTTCGATGGCGTACTGCTAGTGCTGCTAAGTAACTTATTTTGAAGCTATAAATAAATATTATTAGTTTACATTTCCAAGTGAGTGATTACTCTACACGTACTATGAGACTGGAAAACTGTAAATTGGAGACGCAATTTTTTTTAGAGGAGCCAACAATGACGGCTACTAAAGAACCAGATTTTTAGGTAAAAAGTTTCACAGTGTGCAGTATTAGCCCTATTCGTAAGGGATAAAAATCTCGAAGAGTTATAACTATTCGATTTTAATTAGTTTACACAAAATATAATTAAATATATTTCTAATTAAACTAACTAAGTTCATGTTAAGGTCCTAGAACAATATTTTATAAATAAAGTAAATACTAATGTTATTGGACGAAGTAATACTCCAAAAGCTTCGCTTCGCTGAACATCTTCAGGAAATGAAAAAGTGGTGACCTCAGTCGGTAATTTGAAGCGTGATAATTAGTAATGGTTATTATAATCAGGTTCATTATCATATCGAAGCTATAAATAAAGCACTGACAGTGAAGATGAAGGGGCTTTATAAAATTTGATTCTAAATGTTTTGTATATTAAATATTATTTCTGATTTATATCTTATCTCATGTTAAAGAAAACAGCGTTTTTTTTGTTGCAAAATACTTTGTAGAAATTTTGTTACAACTACAAATGACCGTAGAAGTTTTTAGAATAACATGATAAACGGAAGTGTAGTCGAAGAGTTCTTATTGTAAATGTAACTAGTATAATTAGCAACTATAATATTGCTCAAATGAGAGTTTCTTTATGAAAATTACCACAATGTAAAGAGCTCTATAATTATTTAATATCAACGTTTTAGTTATATATACACATTCATGAAGAATGACAGTTGGGAGACAGAGTGTAGTGAACACATAAAAAGAAAAATGTATAATCAGTATTTTTGAGAAAAAAAAAATTACATTCTATTTTATTTTATTTTTTGTGATCATTAACACACTGTTCTTAATTACACACACACACACACACGCACACACGCACGCACGCACGCACGCACGCACGCACGCACGCACGCACGCACACACACACACACACACACACACAAATATATACATACACACACACATTCAAAACATTTGTCATGATTCGAATTCCCTAAATGTTCTGTGTGTTGGTATAAGTAGTCCTAACCGTTGTTATGACTGAGTGGAAACTATCAGCGAGTGTGTATTGATTTAAGATTGCATGTTCAATTGTAGACTTTAAGTTTTACTGAAAAAATAATACCTTCTCGTTTTAATAGTTGTTAAGTTTCCATAGAGGTATGAGCACTTCTCATAGTTACAGGGTTTTAATTTATTTTATGTCTACAATAAAATACTTAAATTATCTTTTCTTTCAGTTGAATGGG